>VBRH01000117.1:117760-132517 GCA_014578085.1 Cardamine resedifolia
AAAAAAAAAAAAAAAAAAACTAAGTTATGCATGGTTTCCTCGATCAGACCGAGTATTAAATATATGGATTGAAATCTGGTTTAATAAAACGAAAAAAAAAAACTAAAAAATTTGCTGGTTGGCAAACTGAAAAAGTATTTCAGCTATTACCAACAATTTACAGCCATGCAAGAGTTATATGTGCTTCCTGAGTGATACTAATGTATAAAAAAACAAATCCAATAAAACTTGAACCAAACATTAATTTTAGTGTTAAAAAGAGAAAGAAAGAAAATTAAATGAAAAAGCAAGAATTACTCACTCTCCTTCAAGACCAATATAAAATGGGGTTTGCATGAAGAAACCTAAAATCAAAACAATCCGAAATTAGCAAAGAGTGACAGAGAGAAAAAGAGAGAAAATTGAAGAATGGTGTTCATGAAGGTTCATCAACTTGCTTTTCTCTTTGGTCTCTTGGGTAATTAATCCCCTTTATTTTCCTATGCTTTTTGAATTTTGGTCTTTAGAAACTGTAGTTAAAATCAACGATTAAAGTAATATATCAGATATTCACAACACAGTATATATACAGATCGATACAACTCATTTTCTTATAAGAACATATATATACATAAACTCGTGATAAACAAGCTCATCATAAGACTATAATCTTTGACTCGGTTTTTTGTTTTCAGGCAACATTGTGTCTTTCGGGGTGTTCTTGTCACCAGTGTAAGACACGTACCTATGAAGTGTCTAATTTCTAGACTTTTTTTGGGGGTATCTAAATTTCTAGACTCAAAATATCATGTATGTAAAGTATTTGATTAAACATATATATATAATTATAGGCCAACGTTCTATGGGATATACAAGAAGAAAACATCAAAAGGGTTTCAGTCGATACCGTACATATGTGCACTTGCAAGTGCAACTCTTCTTCTATACTACGGAATAATGAAGAAACATGCTTATCTCATCATTAGTATTAATACCTTTGGATGTTTCATCGAAATCTCCTATTTGTTTCTCTATATCATTTACGCACCAAGAGAGGCCAAGGTATATAAATATATATATATATATATATATCTTTTGGTTTGCTTCGGTTCGATTTATTTTTAGTCTTGCCATTTAGTATTTGGTTTTACAAGTTCATAACGGAATTAAAATGTATTTTTTTGTTAGGACCGATTCAGTTTGATGCAATATAGGTTTAGTTTTAGATTAAAATATACCTCACAGTATAGGAGTATTTATTTATTTAATATTATTAATATATAATTAAAAGTATAATATTCAATTGGATTTTTTTTATCCTGTTAGGAATTGGCTAACTCACACTAGAATTAATATTTATTTTGATTGTCTGGTTTTCAAACAATAAAACTATATATAAAAGTGACTGAATTAGACACATTGTTGTTCGGTTTCATTTTATACACTTTAACTCAGTTTGGTTTAGTTTTTCAAATCTTGATTAATGCAATTTGTAACTAATCTTAAGCTTAAAAAAAATAAAAAATGTAACGAATCTGAATGTACACGTGGCAGATATTCACAATGAAGTTGATAGTGATATGCAACATCGGTGGACTTGGTCTCCTGATTCTTCTAGTTGATCTTTTTGTTTCAAAACCAAATCGTGTCTCAGCCGTTGGATGGGTTTGTGCTGCTTATAGTCTCGCCGTCTTTGCTTCTCCCTTAAGTGTCATGGTGATCCATCAGCTTTCCTCAAACATCATGCCGTTTTATTCTGAATTGGAAACTGAAAAAAAAAACGACGTGTAATGTGTTGTTAACTGTTGCAGAGAAAGGTTATAAAGACAAAGAGTGTGGAATACATGCCGTTTCTTCTCTCCTTGTCTCTCACGCTTAACGCCGTCATGTGGTTCTTTTATGGACTTCTTATCAAGGACAAGTTCATCGCTGTAATATTAATTACATTTTCACGTTTATTACTTCATTTTAATCAATTACCTTACTAATTAATCTCTATCTTTTTGTCTTTAGATGCCAAACATTCTCGGCTTTCTATTCGGTGTAGCTCAGATGATACTATACATGATGTTTCAAGGTTCGACGAAATCGGATTTGCCAACAGCGAACCAACTAGCAAATAAAACCGATCCTAACGAAGTTGCGATCGTGGCCGTTGAATTGCCTGATGCAAGATCAGACAATGTTGAAGTTTCGACGAGGCCTATAAACTAAAGCAAGGCTTGAAGGGCAAAAACATGACGAAAATGTATGGGAGACATGCATTTTATCGTATGTTGGAATAATAAACTTTAAGTTCTATATATGTTTTGTCGGTTTAAGTTGGCTTAACCAAACCATTAATGGTTATATTGTTTTGATCATAATCAAACTTTAATGAATGATAATCTAGTCCAAACTATTTCAGTTTTTGTCAATTGTTAGCTAAGCTCCACTAAAGCTATCACTTGAAATACCTTAACATTTGAAACTGAAATAAAATAAATACATCGTTGTTTATCTACACGTGTCAATAACTGCAAGTGATGATCTGATTCATTGGTCAAACATTAATGATGATGCTAAATTAAGCTCCCAAATAAATTGAATGTGATGTCTACGTAAGTTAATGGTTATTGTGTCGTTATATGTTGATAGGGCCAAACTTTTCAATTTATATTCTACGATTTCACAAGTGCCCAAGAAACTAATGTAGATATTTAGAATCGTCAATTCCGATTTACATAGAATTTATCTATTACACAGAGAACAATCGAGAACTATTGTAACTAGAACTATATTAAAATAAAGAGAGAGCTGTGACAGAAAAACAAATAAACGTGCGCTCAAGTCTGTTAAAATATATTATCAACATACATAGAACAATAAAAATCTGTGACTCGTCTTTTCTACAATTAAAAAGAAGATAAACGGCTTACGTTCTGACATCTACAAAATCGATATTTCAATCACTAAGAGATTTTTTCTAACAATTAATTTAACACAGTTTGTTTTTCTTTCACTACGAATTTAGAGATTTTTAAACAGAAAGAAAATTAAAGATTTCAAAGATGGATTAGAAGAAGTCATAAATGACATATTTATATAGTTTATGCATATGTAAGAACGCAGACTTGAAATACAAGCAATATACATTACAGATGCCAACGGCACAAACTCAAGTCTTACACAAGGCACAACAACAATGAACAAATCTGATTTTTGTTTCTTTTCTTATTCATAAAACACACACAAACACTTTTTACCACTCCACCCGCCAATTTTCCTGCATTTACAAAATTCTGTTAAAAAGAGGATAATTATAATATATGCTTCTTTAGATAATTTACAACACTCATCTCCCTCAAATAACGGTTTATTATATGGTTCAACATATCAGTTAAGACTCTTGGAGTTAGTTAATCGAAACATGGTGTCAAAGTCAAGTCAAAACTTGATCAATCCTATTTAGCCCATTAGAGTTCTTGCTCTGGTTTTTTTGACCAGTGCCATTTCATATTTGACCTCATAGTCTCAGGTTTGATCCAAGAAAAGCAATTTCTAAACCAAGCAGAAAAAGGTTAAGAAACACTTACAGAAAGGAAAGATCTTCCAGCGCTGGTTGTCGCCTTTGTTCCAGTCCCAGAGGACGATAGGCGTGCCATCACGGACACCACCAGATTTGTTGTCACCGTGATATGCATCAACGTTTAGCCTCACATTGTTAACCATCCTTATTGTGCGATATCCATCACCCAAATCCTTGCTCTCTGTCCATAGCACAGACTCGTCAAGCCTATCAGGATCATATCGAATTAGATGCACCTGCAAATACCCAATTTGGTATGAGTTGTATTATGAATTATCATCAGGTGCTGTCAAAAGTTATGATAAATAACATTTAGCCAAGTTGAGATGTCAAACTGGAAATAACGAAAGTCGAAAGAACAAAAAGAACCACCATCTAAGGAAAAGGAAGAAACGCTTACGGGATGAGTAGCTCCCACAGAGTGCTTCATGGCTTCACCAGTGGCCTTGTTTACAAGAGCAAAACAAGGATGACCGTCTGCGTCCTTCACTCGAGTGCTGTACTTCTCATCTTTGTACCAGTGCTGCGCATTCGAAACCATTTCTAAAGAAATTAACCATGAGTATACATTGATTAAAACCAATAATGACAGCAACGATCTCTGAATGTTCTCAGATATATAAATTGAAGATCTTGGAAACAACCACTAACAAACTATGATATCAACAAACCATAAAGTCTCCTGCTTGAACATGCTCACTCAATGGAACACGTAAGAATCATAGCGTATAGTATATGAAAAGCCAAACATGAACATAACAAGAGGATCGGGAATCAACAAGATTTAATCTTTCAACTGAAGACAATTTCAAAAGCTATGAATAATCAGATTTCTCAAACGAGAGAACAATTTTAGATTCTATATGAATCAAACATATCAAACCAGAGACTTTTTCGTATAATCAGAGAATCAACAAATCAGTAAGAATTGAAATTGTTGGATGGTGGTGAGAGATGAGAGATGAACATACCTGTGCTTCATCAGATGGATCGGATGGAGCGAGAATGACTTTACCATCTCTGATCGTCAGATAATAGTTAGGCTCCGCCTTAGAATACACCTTCACCGTTGCCCTTCCGGCGAGTCCGGCAAGATTATCAGGCAAACGGTTCTCATCAGGACGTTGGTGGAAACCAGAAGGCGTTTGGGACTGATGTGAGCTATGGTGAGCTACGTGAGTGACACCAGTGTGATCTCCGTGGCTTTCCAATGTCGAATTAGGCGGCGGATAACCTCCGTAACGGTTGTGTTCCGGTGGGTAAGGTTCGTTGGAGGTGTGGTGACCGACATGACTCACATGACCAAATGGAGGCGGCGGTGACGGAGCTTCGAAGTAAGGCTCTGATCGATAAGGCGCTTGTACTGGCGGAGGCGCGTAGGGATTGAATTGAGGTTCCGATTGATAAGGCGCCGGTGGTGGCGGAGCCGCGTAGGGATCGAAATGAGGTTGTGGCTGGTAAAGGCCAGGGGGTGGTGGAGCATCGGCGAAATTGTTGCGTGGCGGTGGTGGACCGAAGGATTGACGATCTTCTTCGCCGTCGTCGCGGTTGTGGTGGTGGTGCTTTTGGTGGTGTGGGAATTCCATTAAGCTTTTGTTTGTTGGTTGTTGCAAGTTTGAGAGATGAAAATGATCAGAGGATATTTGAAAGAAGAAGAGTCGCTGCACCAAAAACTTAATGGTTTTAGCAAACACAGTTGTCGCAAAACTAATGGTTTTTGTAACGTTTTCTATAATAGTCTACTCTAATTTTCTTTTAATCAGTTACATAAATAATTTTATTTTTAAGGAGTTACATTAAACAGGCGAATTTTTTATAAATTTATTTGGTCTTCTTGATCTTGGAGATCTCAGATCAGTAAAAAATCTGTATTATTTGAAGACTTTTTCAGTGTCTGGATCTATTAACAATTTAACATATTCGGATATTCCTTAGAGTATATAAATACAGCACCATACAGTCTCGTGGAGGGATTTTTTATGAGCTCCGAGCTAAAGAAGAAGACCGCTTCCGAAATATCACAAAGCTTAAAACCGCAAATTTTTGTCTTTTTTATTGGTTTATTACTCGAAAGCCTTTCTTTGTTGTCTCTCGTTCCTTTTGTAGTACGTGTATTGTCTAGCTTGTTTGCTGAATTTTCATATAAGATTGGCTTTGTATATTGAATCTTAGATTCGAGGCTTATGTAGCAATATGCTTAAGTTAATACTTGGATGGCCGCATTACTTTGACCAAAAGATGGGTTAATTTGATCAAACAATGGTTCTCTAGTGGGTGAAATGCATTTGGATTGGCTTCATAGCGAATGAAGAGAGCAAGAGATTATATACAAACTAGAAAACTCACATTGAAGAACTTTTTGTGTCAAAGATGCTATATTTCTCAACAATTTTAGCCAGCAACATTGGCTGCAATGTGGAGTCAGAAATACAAACTTTCATAGAGACATGAGGACCAAATTATTACTCTCTTAATCAATTTGATAAGGACGAAACCATTAACTTATATAACTCTCTGAGTCAAGATTAAAAACAGAGAATCCGAGGGAAAATCACACAAAAGAACCAAAAATAGAGCCCTTAGGTTTATTGAAGAGTAACTTTTTTGGTTATGGCAACTGACAAATAAACTTTTTACAAAGATGGATAAACGTTCAGAAAACAGTGAATATAAAAAAAAATTAAAAAATTCGTCTGAATTAATGTAAATTGGTCCTAAGACGGCAGTGAAATTTATAATATCTGAATTATGGATGTTCACGTTATGGTTCAACTAATGAAGCTAAATGATTATTTGGAAGAATTCTATATATTTCTAATTAATTCGGTTGACTTGTAACTTAATAATTAATCCTTCATTCTCACAACACATACATGGAACTTTGCTTGGCCACCCAGATATATAATTATTTCAATACTTATTCGATAACTAAAAATATATTTAAATTCAATGGGCATATGGAGTATGGAGCCTCAGTTTCTATATAAAGCAACTCTGCCAAGTGATTTCTCAAATACAAAAAAGAACAAGTACTTCAAAACAAACATCAAATCTAAAGTCGAATTATGGCTAAGAGTTTAGAAATTCGGTTTTTATTTCCACTTGTTTTGTTTTTGGTTGTGTTACTTTGTGTTGATGGCCATAAGATGAGAAGAGGAAGATGGGAAGGTAAGTTGAAGATGAACTTCTATCACAAGACCTGTCCTCAAGCCAAGGAAATCGTGAGAGAGATTGTGTGGAAGAAAGTTGCACTGTCGCAGGAAACCGGTGCTTACAGAAAAACCTAGACTTGATCCGACTTTGATAGGAGAGGCAAAGTTATTGGTTGAGGTTGAGTTAGATAAAGGTTTCCCTCATAGGATTGCATCTAGAGAAAGGAAAGGTGTTGTCTCTTTGGTAGATAGATGTTGAATATTCATGGATTCCCTCCAAATGTGATAGATGTGGACAGTTAGATCATAAGGAATCAAGATGTCTTCTTCAAATTCTAAAGGAAACTATTAATGAATCTCATGTTGAGGCTACAAATGCTATTATTAAAACCAGTTTAGATGAGTCAGTTACAAGCTTTGAAACAGTTATTGATAATGTTTCACATGTCACTCCAGCTACAACTCTACCAGCCCCATTGTCTTGGCTCTGGCCACCAGTACTCCAGTCACTTATTCGATTGTACAAGATGCAATCGCACCCACTCCAGTTTCTTCATGTGTTGAGGCTGATCTGATAACTCCAACAACATTCTCTTCACCTACTTCTAAGTTAGTCAATACTAACACTATCTCATCTTCCATTTTGCCCACTACATCGGTAACTGTCTCTTCACCCCCTTATTCAGATTCGTTGGTTAATGAAAATGTACAAGGGAATGTCTCTAGTGGTAAATTTGCCGCTTTAGACTTGGGAGATTATTCGGAATACGAGATTGGTGATTTTTCGGTCAAGTCTCGAGGAGGAAGGTTGATAAGGCATACACAAAAAGTCCAAGAGAATTGGAATTTAGTAGGAAAGCGAGGTAAAAGAGGACGTGGTGGACGAGGCAGTCACAGCCCTCCATCTTAGGCGGTCTAAGAGAATTCTCTCTAAAACTTCCTATTTTCTAGTGATTTATCATCTTTTATGTAATCTAATACTCTCTCATTTTATATTTTAAACCTGTATGACTTAATCGTCATATCTATGTATCTTTTAATTTACGCATTTTCAATAGAATACATCCAAACATAAAGAACTCTTCATCTCCGACGCTGCCTTGTTGACTGATCCATCCGCCGCTTCCATCGCTAGTGTTTTCCAAAACTCCCGCACTTTCCTTGATCAGTTTGGTCGGTCCATGATCAAAATGAGTTCCATCAAAGTCCTTACACTTGGAGATAAAGGTGGTGAGATTCGCAGCAATTGTCGTGCCGTCAACAAATAAATTTACTTTCGAACCAAATCCTTACCGTAATTTAATTTCCATGTAATCATCTTTCGAAATTTGTTTTTCTTAATTATTGTTGTAATTTTGTTGATGATTATATATGAGATCTTCAAGTGGAATTGTAACTTGGTCACATAGAAATGCTCATTTAGACAGCTTTGGATTAAAACAGCAGTTGCTGTGATGTTTTACTACGATGATCAGAACGGATCTCCAAGAATGCTTTTACTCAACACAAATACTTTTCTTGGGCTATTATGGCTCGTCTTCTTCAGCGGGGTTTTTTAGATGTTGATATCGGCTTGTGGTCTTATAATACTAGAGTTAATATGAGAGCATGTATTTTCTAAGTCTGGTTTCTTAATTCTCTATCCAAGACACATGGACTAATAGTTTGTTCTCCTCTACAGTAACTGAAGCAAGAAGGGCTAGTCCTATATACTTTTGTAAAGCAAACATGAAGAGGAACACAACTAGTTAAAAACTTCAAAATGTCTCATTCAACAAAAGGGTTTTACTCATTCAGTATCCAGTGACAGAGAGAAACATCATCAATGCCAACACTTCCATGACAGTAATAACAAGAGAGAAAGAAAAAAACAAACTTTAAAAAGCTTAAGCAAAAGGAAGTGAAATCGATCGATAGCTCTGAGCATCAAAACATAGAAAGAAATCTAGATGTTGACCTTATCAAAAGCTTCAAGAGCATCACCAGTAAGCCTACAAACTCTCCATTCCTGCAAAATCTGAGCACCCATCTGTTCATAAAACTTGATAGCATTGACATTCCAATCAAGCACAACCCATTCCACTCTTCCGTAATCCATCTTCACCGCTTGCTTAGCCACAGCAGTCAATAACATTGTCCCAAAGCTTTTTCTCCTATAAGGCTCTCTCACAAAGATATCCTCAATGTAAAAACCAGGCTTCGACAAAAAGCTTGAGTAATTCGGAAAAAACAGAACAAATCCAGCCACCACGACGTCGTTTAACATATCCGGCGAGAAATTGAACCTATCCGGATCCTCAATCGGGAGATCAAGGTTATGAGTTTTCAGAAATGGTGTGAAATCGGGAGACACGGTGATGGGAAATGGATGACGAGAGACCTCTAAGAGGAAGACGGTGAAGGATTGGAAAGGACGAGAATTGAAGAGCGTGGAAGCGAGACCTGACTCGGTGGCGGCGAAGAGATGAGTGAGGCGTTCGAATACGGCCATTTGGTGGATTAGTTTGTGGATGAAAGGTACATCGGACGGTGTTGCGAGGCGGATCCGGGAGAAGATAGGGTAGCCGATTGGTGAAGTTTCTGGTACCATGTTTGGTTCTGGTGCTGCGGTTGGAGGCGGTGGTGGTGCTGCAGCTGCCATTTTTTGGTTACTGGGTTTTTGAGGATTGTGTGATTGTTAAATTTAGGGATTTTTGAGAATGAGAGTGACAAGGACAGAGACGATGGTGGAGATTCTAGAGAAGCCCGGGCGGTGATTTTTTTTCTCCTTTTTAACCTTTTTCTTTCTGCGTAACTTTTCTTGTGCTTTGTGCATTTTTTTACAAAATTCGAATTTGACAAAATTGTGTGTCAAAAAATCTAACAAAATTTTGAAACGTAAACTAAAGTTCAACATATTTTAATATATTTGACAAAACAAATTAAAAAATTCAAACTTTTGCTATGTTCGTCTTGTATTATTTGATGTAACGTTTTTGTTCTGCATTATTATTGATTACTACAAAACACTTAAAACTGAAAATAATAGTATTAAAAAGTATTTGACATCGGTTTTAAGTTTTATTTTCTAAATCGTGTCTTTATATTAAAAATATACATTAAACAAATTTGAAATGTGATTTCTAGACGAGATGTGGCCATTTCGTTGCTCAAATGGATCTGTCTTCAACAATTTCGCATACATATTTATATCAAAACAGCGGAAAAAAAAAAAAAGTATAGAAGTCATAGTTACGATAGATCAAATGTAGTAGCATTGATAAGTAGGGATATAAAAATAACATATACATCAAATAACACATACATGATACATTCACACGAGGCTTGTATCTCACAAATTGTTTACATAAGACACATACATTCAAACCTCTTACCAAAAGAAAAAAAAAAAAAGTCACACTCAAACTTTCCCCTCAAAGGATCAAATCCACAACATATAAGAGACACTAAAATGTCACTCACCGACTATCTTTTATATTTAGATCCCTTTTATCATCTTTCTCCCTTGGTGCCCCCAAACAATACTTCACCTCTTCGATAGTTTGAAAAAAACTAAAATCAAGCGTGTAGCTCGTGAAGCTGGCTCCTGACTGACCCATAAGCCTTCATAGCACCAGCTCTCAACACAAACTGATGGTAGAAAGCTGCAATGGCTGCTCCCACAAATGGACCAACCCAGAATATCCACTGTATATTATATTAAAAGAAATCAACCCATTAGCAAAATTAATTAATTAAGGCCCGAGAATGAGTATGAATTAATTAGATGGTGAAATAATACGAAACCTGATCATCCCAAGCCTTTTGATTGTTGTAGATGACGGCAGCTCCAAAACTCCTAGCGGGGTTAATACCGGTGCCAGTTATTGGGATTGTGGCTAAGTGAACCATGAACACGGAAAATCCAATTGGCAATGGTGCTAATACCTTCAATTCATAAATTTCAAACAAAATAAAACAATCATATGTACTAATATTACTAGAATATACAAATAGTCAAATCTACAATATTTGTATTACCGAAATATTTGGGTTTTGTAAGGAAATCATATATACTTGAACGGAGAGGTTAAAGGTACAAAAATATCATGGAAAATGTATGGACCATTTACATAATTTTACATACAAAGACATGTGATGAAGGGACGTGGAGGACAAAGATATGTTTTAATATCGTGAAAATGTGTTTGGTACCAAAGAAAAATACAAGAAATGAGTGAGAAATAATTGGACACCCTTTCGTCGTTTATCTCATAGAAGAAAACTAGACACTACACTTATTTTACTTGGTCCGTATTGTTTTCTCCTGGCCAAATTGGTTAGACGACATCGTTTTCAGATAGAGCTTATAGCCAGCCTGGCACTTATCTTTACGTCCATAGTCCATAATGGTCGACAACGAAATCAAAATATTTTATCTTGATTTTTCTTTCCAATTTTGATTTCTATTAACGTCACTTTTTAGTTATTACTTTCCTTAGCTAGGATTTTGATAGTAGTTTAAAATGTTGATTATGCGTTTGAGTTTACATCTTTTATTTTTCATAAAACACTTTGTCAATATTGCACTTGTGTTTATAATTAATAGCAGATATTTTTCTAAGATGGTAGATGTTTTGAAATTTTGTATTTAACATCAAAGGTTATGATTTCAATAGGAAATTGAAATGAAACCACACATTCTTCTCAACTGAAAATAAATCAAATCAAATATGGGATTTTTTTTTGTTGATAAGGGTTTCAAATATGGGATTCTTTCAAACTAGGGACTTATATTATATATGGAGAAGTTGGAATTGCTTACAGGAATGTGAGAGTCACGGGCATTTCGCTTAGGGTCGGTAGCGGAGAAGACGGTGTAGACGAGGACAAAAGTGCCGATAATCTCAGCACCAACACCAACACCAACATTGTATCCGTCGGCGAGCATGTTGGCTCCACCGCCATAGCGGTTGTAATAAGATGACTGGAAGGCTTTCACTAAACCAACTCCGCAAGTGGCTCCGAGGCACTGAGCCACCATGTATGAAACAGCTCTCACCAACGACACCTTGCTAGCCAGGAATAGCCCAAACGTCACCGCGGGGTTAATGTGCCCACCTATACACATATACTATATGATTAGTAAGTAATTTATTAAAACCAGCTTATCCATGTGAGATAGTTAGTTTTTCTTATCGAGTAAATCTAAACTAATTACTTTCTCCGTTTTTCTTTTAATTGTATGTTTTGGTTTTCTTCACCCAATTTTTTAAAATTATTAGCAATATCAAATCTTAACTCAATTTAGTAATTGAATTCGTTAATGTAATTAAAGTTTACACTGAATATTCAATATAATTGGTATGAGTAAGAATGTAAGATTATGAAATAAAATATTAATTTTATAAAAATTGAAAACATTAATCTTTGTGAAAAGAAAATAAAATCTTAAACATACATCTTTAAAACTCGAGGGAATATAAATTTTGTAGAAAATGTGTTTAGTGGTCAACATTATCAATCATTTCACTACTAGGTTCAGTTAGTATTTTTGACATATTGCTTCTTTGTTACTCAGACTTAAGAACCTATAATTATGAACAATGGATGGAAAAAAACATAGAGATAATGCAAAAAGATGATTAAGGAAAGAGAGAGAGAGAGAGACCAGAGATGCCGGCAGTGCAGTAGACGAGGATAAAGATCATGCCACCGAAGGCCCAAGAGATGCCGAGGAGGCCAACACTGGCGCAAGCTCCACCGCCGGAATCGGTATCAGTCTGGCTTTTGAAGCCTATGACTGTCAAAACGGTGACGTAGAGAAAGAGAAGAGTAGCTATGAACTCAGCGATGACTGCTCTGTAGAAGGACCACTTCTTGAGCTCCCTCGCCTCGAACGTCTTCACAGGCGGTGGGTCTAGGTAGTCCTTGCCGGAGAACGAGTCCTCCTCCACCAACTCATCCTTCGTCATTGTTTCAAGCTTATGCGTAGGACTTAGGCTCCACGGAGTGAGAGAGAGAGAAAGAATGAAGATGTGGATGATGTGGGAAGATGCTGAGGGGGTGTATTTATGGAAATATGTGGCTTAATTGGTTTTTCCTCCTTGGCGTGAGGTTTCAATAAATCGTATATTTTTCTTGTTATTAGATAGAGGTTTAAGCTAAAACTTCATCTTCTCTAGTAATCTTATCATCTTTGATGTAATCTATACTTTCTCATTTTATCTTTCAAAACTGTATGATTTAATCGTAATAACTATGTATCTTTTAATTTATGCATTTTCAATAGAATACATTTTATCAAAAAAAAAAATTATTACCCAATTTTCTTAGAAATCTGTATGTTCTGTAATAAAGGTTTTATGGCTATCTTGTTAGCAAAAGTGTTTTTTTTTCAAAAAAAATAGTAATTTACGATTTATCATTATCTAGAGAGATTAAATTCAAACTTTTTTTACTTTAATGTTAATTTGATGTACTTAATTCTCTTCTTCGTCTATAAAAAAAAAAAAGATTTCTTGTTTTGAACTTCGTTTTTTACATGGTATTAACGTCATTTTTCTGCTACTAATAAAAGGACACAGTTATTAATAAACATGAATGTTTAAAACACATGACCATTTTGGTAAAGGGATACTTAAACCAGCGAGAAAAGTAATGTTCACTTATATCGGAAAAACACAAAGCCTTCATTAGTTGATCTCCATTAGTTATTGTTTTCGACAGTTTTTTTTGTTCTCCATTAGCATTCAATTAGCTTACTCTTAATGGCTAAACCAAGCAATATTCGATCTTAGTATTAATTACTGAGAAAGCGAGACATGTATAAGTTCATGAATATTTTTCTCGCAGAAACCTCGAAGCAGGAGACGTGGCATCTGAAAACCACACGGTTAGTACACTTCTATGTTGTCGGCGAGACACGTGGCGAAATTTGTGGATCGAGATAAAGCTGGTTCGGTCGGAATGTACATTGTCTTTTTGGGTGATCACCAAATATTATTGATTCTTCATTGGATCGGAACTTTGAAATCTCTCACTTGTCCACATCAACTTTTCGCTGAAGTTTCTTTCCAATAGTTTTTCCTTTTCTTTCTTTCTCATTATTTAGATGAAGTTTTCAAAATTGAGCGACAACGATTTAAAGCTTTTTGTTTGTGATTTAAGGATGGTCTTTAGCTAACTATTTCAAACCTGTGATAAGTTTTATCGTCGACTAAAGTGAATAAGTGATATTCGTTTTCTAATTTGGATGTTTAGCATATTCGTACATTGTTTTTTTTGTTTCACTCTCTCTAGCCGGTTTCAACTGTAGAAACAACTTTAACATAGAATTACATGACTTAGAGCATCTTTATCGCATATTTGGAGAGAGCGTCGAAAAGAAAATTGATTTTTTATTGTTGCGACGAATCACGTCGCGATACGTGACGCTTTTGGAAAGATACAGTGTTTCGCGGAAGACACAGAAGACACTGGAAAGACACAAAATTGTGGGTCTCACACGGGAAGACCCCCAAAAACTTGTCCGATGAGAATGGTCTTAGATCATCTCCAAAAATTACTTTATTTTTACTTTAAAATAGAATAATTCTAAAATATAGTTGAATTGTACTCAACCTTACTCCAAAAATAGAATTAAAAATAGAGTAATGAGTAAAAAATAGAGAGATAAATAAAATTACTCTATATTTGAAGTAATTTCATTTTTATTCTATTATAGAGTTGAAAATAAAGTAAGATTAGAGCAAATTCTACTCTAAAATAGAGTTTGAAGTGAAAAATAGAAATTGATATTGATTTATGATGATGATGATGATGATGATGATAATGATGATGAAAACAGATGTTGATGGTGATGCTGAAGTGGTGTTGATGATGATGGTATAATAATAATGATGATGGTGCATGGTGGTGTGTTATTGGTGTGATGGTGATGATGATTATGGTTACGATGAGTCGATGATGGATATTGTTGAGTGTTGATGGTGGTGATGATGAGTCATATTTTAGCAATTCCTCATTACTCTTTTTTCTACAACCAATTGACACCCATTGTAAAAAAAAAAAAAAAAA
>VBRH01000117.1:136994-156190 GCA_014578085.1 Cardamine resedifolia
ATATATATGTTTACCACTTTGCTAGAGAAGCGAGGGAGGTTGATCCATGTGTTCTTGATACCTTCAACAATGATGGATGGGTTGCATCTAGTTTGAAACCCTAAAGTGAAAATAATGACGCAGTAGAGACTTGGCGAAACGAACAGCCGTGAAACCGGACTAAGCGGCTACATTACTGCTGTCTCTTGCTTCTTCTCTCTCGTCATGTCTTTTCCTTTTTTCATAGTTATTTTGATTATTCGCCAAACTTGTCTTTAGCCACAGTTGGATTTTATACTACAAATCCCCCCCCCCCATCTATAAAGCATCCCTCTTAATTAAATGGTGTAGGGCAATAGAGGTACCACAAATAAGGAGAACAAGTTTTATAGTAGGAAGAGAGCAGGGTGGGTACAATTGCAATGATGAGCTTCAAATTTCATTTTTGATTAGTTTACCAAAAAATAAATTCATCGAATAATTTCATTGTTGTTTGTTTCTCACATATTCAAGAGAATGGCTTCGGTATAAGGCAACAAAATAAAATTGGTCAAATTTTGCGTTTTTTTTTTGTCGGCAGATTAGTCCCTTGTTTCTGTGTGAGGACTTAACTTTGATTTACTTTACTAATAATTTATAATATTGGAAACCCGGTTCTGATAGGTTAGATATATATAACACTTTCTGGACTCAGAAGTCAAAAGGAAATTATGCACTCTCTCCTTTTAAAATCGTGTAATTATTTTTACACGAAGTATGAAACAAATTAAAAATAATATTTTACTTCTAAATAAATTGACTTATGGAAAAAATTTCTGTTTTACATATTTTGGAATATTAGATATAGACAAATTCAAAATTAACATTAAAATTTAAATGGCAATCTCTTAAATAAAAAAAGTTTAAATAGTCTAGGACACAATTTGTAAAACAGATGGAACAATGTTTTAAAGAGAATTAGTGTAATGGTTTCTCGTTGGTTTTGGGACCAACTAAAACTACCAAATTAATGAAAGAATGCGAAGTTATGGTGCATGCATGTAATGTAAAATGAACCACATAAAAAACGATTTGAAATAGAGAGCCTCGTAGTCGTATCATGTGGTTTACAATCACAATCACGTTTGTTAAGAGGAGAATGCGATCAACAATAAATGTTTTAAAACAAAAAGAGTACTTATTAAGTTAGTTGTAAAGGAAGTTTGGTGTATCCACTCTCCACCACACATCAGCATTAATATGCATATTGATTTTTTTCAAAGAAATTAACATGTTTAACAAGCACACTTCCACTTAGTAAAATAATAATTCGAACCAAATTGAACTAGTCACTAGTGTTATGTAGGTGTGAAGATGAGGAACCCAAAGCAGCATAGACCTAAACCAATAATAATAGACCGAGTAAAATTGAAAAGTCAGGTAGCGTGGTGGTTGAGTTTGAGTTAAACCAATGGCCTCCGTAGAAACAAAATTACCACGTTTTGTTTTACAGGATTAGTCGGGTTGGTTTCGGCCCGGATTACTTCAAAAAAAACAAAACAAAAAAGTCCAGAATAAAATTTATGAAAGAGTGTTAAGGTCCATCAGGCCTGGGAACACACTTACAAATATAAAAATACAATAGATCCATTAAACACATTCACCCATTCCTTTTCTTTTCTTTTTCATCATTACTTTCCTCCAAACCTGGAACTTAATACGATGTTTTGAGAGGTTTTTTCTTATTAAGATATTTTTATATTTCTATGTAACTTTAAAATTTATTGAATTTTGTGTCACTAATAGTATTTTACAGTGTTTTCATTTATAAATATTCCTTCCGTTTTAAAATATATGATGTTTTGAGAAATTTTTCTTGTTTAAAAATATAAAATGTTTTTATATTTCTATGTAACTTTTAACTTTATTGAATCTTATCATTAATAGTATTTTACAGTTTTTTCATAATTAGCTAAATTGTTTTTATTTTATATATTAATTTTTGAAACAAGCTTTAATACCCAACTTCATACATATATATACACACATTACATGAGAAACTGATAAAACACCACAAAACCAGGAAATCGCCAAATTGTAAGACCCTTTAAACCCCTTCGTCTGCTTTTGCTTATTTCTTTACAGACAAACCCATGATCAAAAATAGCTGAAACATTTTGCATTGGTTTTTGATATTTTGATTTTTTTTTCACCTTGGCTTTGGTTGAGATGCAAATGATATCAAGGGCTGTATAAGTCTATGATGCGACGTAGCCTGAGACCGGTTTAGCATCTCAACCATTGATGGAGTTTGGTAATAAGCCTGGACAAAGCTCGAACCATCTCCTGATTCTCCTCTTGCTGTTGCTCTTTGCCATGAATGTGAACTAAGTCCGGAGAGAATATAGGCTCTTCCCGATACCTCGTAGACATGTCTACTCGCCATTCTTTCTTGCATTTCCTTAAGCTCTCTGTCCAAAGCCAAACAAAACCCGTCACCCGATTTTGCTGAGACTGTCTCTGCCAAAACTTGTCTAAAATTCTGGATAACGGTAACAGCTGCGGTTAAATCTTCTCCCTCTGCTAAAGCTCTAGCCTTTACCATTGCCTCCGCAGCTAGAAATCGGTTTCTTTGCCTATCCACTTCGATGGACACAACAACTTCTTGACCAACAGTTTCGGGTCTTTGAATCTTAAGCACATGACTTTGAAGCGTCACAATTTCTTTTGTCAAAAGATCTTTGTAGACACATCTCATTTTAAGAAGCGGTGTCTCGTTTCCAGCTCTCTCAGCTGGGATGTTGATAGAAATCAAGAAATCCCTTTCTTCATCAGCGTAAAGATCACCAATGTCTATACATCCAGAGCGACCATCGCCTGTAACAAGACACGGGTAACTCCCAGCTTTAATCGAGCTGAGATGAACATCTGATAGACCATCGATTTCCAACCGTAGCTCCTGCACTGCAACACTTAAAAGTCCACCAATGCACTGTGCAAGAGCATCCTGAATCACAGACTCGCTCTCAATGAAAGAGAAAGTTCCCCCAGAGGTTTCAGAAACAGAATGCATCAGTGAAGCATCATGATCTGATCCAAAACCAAAAGAATGAACCGGGATCAGAAACCGCTTGCTTTCACAGCCATGCATAGACAAGGGAAGTAACAACTTGTAGTTTGGATCAGGTTGGTTCATGGTATAGGTGTCTCGTCCATCAGACAAAAGGATAATGCTTGCAACAGGATTTTTATCTCTTCGATCTTCCATCACCTTAACACCTTTCTTAAGACCTTCAGCGATGTTGGTACCGCCATTTGCTACCAATGAGTTTACAGCTTGAAGGGCTCGGTGTCTTCCAGCATCAGACATTTGAGTCAAAGGGAATAGACGACGAGCAGTAGAAGAGAAAGCAATCACCGAGAGCCTATCATTTGATCCAAGGTTTTGAATCACAAAACCCATTGCGCGTTTCAGCAGAGCTAGTTTAGTTCCTGCCATGCTACCACTGATGTCAAGCACCGTGACAAGATCAACAGGAGCTCGTGGATACCGAGAAATCTGATTGTTGAGGGAATCAGCATTACCAGTAACCATGGCAGCAGCTCTGAGATGCACCAATACAGCAAACTTCTCACAGGACTCAGCTCGTGGTACAGCGGACGCTTCAGGATATATTTTCAAGTCCATCATTCTTACAGGATGATTGTTCTCCAAAGTATCACTACAGCTCTTCCCAGAAAATACAAGCTGCTGCTCTAACGGTTCATCATCATCAAACATCATTGGCTCAGGAGCCAAAAGTCGTCCTTGATTCATAACTCGACGAGGTGTAGGTAAGCGATGGACAAGGCTAATAGCTGCATCATTGTTATAAGATCGAGCAAAGAGACAAGGAAGATCAAAACTTGGTTGCTGCATTGGGATCTCCTTCCATTTAGCACGGCACACAGGACAAACTTGGTTTCCATGTTTCACATTTGAAGCAATGCAGTGAAAATGAAACGAGTGCGAGCACTCTGCTGTGAAAATCGCATGTCCTCCTCCTTCTTTCATCTTAGTCAAGCATATAGAACATGTCTGCTCATCAAAAATATTAAGCAAAATTGTGTGAGTCCATGTTCTAAAGGTTTAATAAGTAGTCAGTTTTGAAGACAACTTGATGTATCAAAGAAACAAACTACCAAAATATAATCAAAATTAACACTTGTAAATAGCAAGATATAGAGAAAGAAATAAGCTTCCACTTTCTTGTGCAAAGTTTAGGGATTTTTGAAGCATTTCTGAAATTCAATGAGTCGAGATCTCTAAGCACAATAGTAACAGAGAAGAAAAATCAAAATCAATACTGAAAAATAAGCTTATATAACATAAAAAGCAAAACACACCAAAGAATAGAGAAGACTACAGGATTATTAGAGTAATTTAAATAGAGATAAGAAGAAACAAAAACAAGAAGAAGACAAACTCATATCCAAAGTCAACTCTTTATCACAAAACCAAACACAGGGATTTGAAACAAGAATTGAGGGCGTGGGTGTTGAAAAGAGCAAACCTTTGAAGATTTAGAGCTGTTTCTGGATAATCTGAGACCGTGAGAGGAAGGTGTTGGGGTCATGGGCCAGTTGAGAGGAGAGAGCATAGCAAAATCAGATAATCTCTCTGTGGAATTCAAAGGAGTGGGTGATTCCTCTAAGGTGCTTGGGAGGTAAGTGCAGAGATTTAGACCTAAAGCTATTTTCATTCTCCTCCATTTATTTCCCATTTCTTCGGATTGAGTAACCTAGATACAGTAAAGAGTCCAAAGACGCAAGAAAACGCCAAGGAAAACAAACAACACACACGAAAAAACGCAAAGAGAGAGACTTTAAGTATCGAATTAACCAGAGAAATGTTTTCTGGATGGAGTATGATTAATCAGTGGAAGTGGTGGTGGTGGTGGTGACGAGAGAGAGAGAGAGAGAGAGAGAGAGAGAGTGAAGTAGAAGAAGAAGAAGAAGAAGAAGAAGAAGAAAAGGAGATTGGGAAAGGCTTTGAGATTTGCGACTATTTTGACCTTTGTTTTGGGTCTTGTTAATAAATGCAGAAAATAAAAAGGATAAAGTGAATCTACAAAGTTTATTAATGCTTCTGCTTTTTGCCATATAAATCAATTTTTTTATTCCATATATAAATCATTTAACTATTTAAGTATCCTATAATAATATTTGAGAATACAAAAAAGAGATTTTTTTTTCTAATTGTCAATACGAAATTTGTTTAGAAGTTTTTTAAAACCAATATTCGTTTTATAAGAAATTACGACATACTCCCTCCGTTTCAATATATAGAATGTTTTGGAGGTTGGCACAAAGATTAAAAAAATATGTACTTTTAGCCAAAATATTTTATTTCTTTTTTTTAAAACATAATTTAACAAAAACACTTTATAGTAAGTTGTGAAAAAACAAAGAGAAATAAATGAATATTTGATTAGTTTTGAGATAAAAAAAAATTTTGGATGGGGATGTGAAAACATCTTATATTGTGAAATAAAAAAAGTTCTAAAACATCCTATATATTACTCCCTCTGTCTCAAATAGATTGATTTTCTAGGTTTTTTTCTTGTTTCTAAAAGATTGATTTTCTAGATTTTTAAATACATTGTTAGTAATTAATGTTAGTAAATTGTAAACTTTCAAAAGTATTAAATGAAAATGTTTAAATTGTTGAATTCTTATTGGTTTATAGATATTGAAAAGTGGTTAAAGTAGAAAGAGAATGTATTTATTACTCAGTATTGATTATTTTTTAATATGTGTGAATTGCTCAAAAAATCAATTTTTCTGATACTGAAGTAGTATTGTATTAGTTGATGCTTCTGCTTTATGTCATAAGTATAAATAATTTTTTATAAGTCAAGTGCCATATAAAATCATTTAAGTATTTATTTAATTAAATGTTACTGAGAGATCCATGGGTTGATTTGTTGGGAAGATGGAGAAGCTATGATGAGAGGAAATGAAATGATGAGAGTAGAATGATGGAAATAAATTTATTTGCAATGGTTTTAATTTTATTTTTTTTGTGCGATTAGAAATGATAAATGAGTTTTAATTTGATGTTGCACATGACACTGTAATGATGAGGTTTTGGGAGCACACGTGCAACACTTCATCTCCTTTTCACCTTAAGTCATAGCCCTTAATTATGCCTTCATATCCCAGCTTCCATTTTTCTTTTTAGTTTGTAAATTTCTTTTATAAAATCAAATATTCTTTAGTGTTAAGAGCTTCGAAGTAAGATGTCATTTTTTTTTTACCTTTTCTTTATTCGGAAGATCTTTTTTTTTTTTCCTTTTTCTGTTAAAAATAGATTTTTACACCAAAATCAGATTAATTCCTGAAACATGTAAAAAATCATGTACTTTTGTTATTTAAAACGTTAATAATGGTCAATTATTATTGAAATTGTAGGGAATGTTTATGTTGTAGAAGTACTTTTTGTTTCATTTAGCGTTTCATAAATCCGCTTTACTTTATTGATAAATAGAAAACGAAAGCGAATTAGTAATTTTAATAATATTTGAGTAATGACTTTGGTCAATTAGATAACGATATATGTCTTAACATAATAAATACAGATTTACAACTTATATTCCTAAGCAAAAACTTAATACGAACAATTAGCAAAAAAAAAAAAAATAATAACCACCTAACATCAACGACCTATTTTATTTTTTAATGCTAAACTTTTTTCCTTTTTAAAAATGTGTGCAAGTTTTGGCAAAAACGTGATAGGGAGAAAACAAAGTTTTTACTTTATCTCGAACAAAGAAGCTAATACACAATTAAAGTCAAATGAGGTGTGTCCGTTCGTAAAACACGAGTGAACCAAAACATGTATAGTATAGTTGGGCCATCGTAATAAAGATCATCGGCAAAATGAGAGACGACAACAATCATGAGCACCACATTAACTGACACACAATATCATTTCCATTAGATCGATAATCAACTTTCGCTTGGAAGATTCTATATCGCTACTCCGTCTATTAATATTAATCAAAGTGATTTAAAATCAAATAAGTACTGTTTTGGGTCAATTCAAACCGAAAAAACACTAAACAATCGTGAAACATCTACTATATATACAAAAAATGTGTTAAACTAGTGATAGTATAAAGGGTTAATTTTTTTGTACCCCGAATTCGATTTACTTTTGGTACAAACGGATATTTTTAAAATTGGAGTATCCAAAACATGATACAAGGGATTGAAAAAGTTAAAGGTCAAAAACCTAGAACTCTCACAATAAAAAAAAAAATCTACTGTATAGCAATCTCACCTAATCAAAATCACACCGTACAAAAAGCTCTAAATTTTTCGATGGCACTAACAAAAATGCTATAATTAAGTTGGACCCAGGCTTGTTCTTATAAAACAAATGAAAACGATTTAATTCTGATGCGTACACGGTTTTGATGTATTGTTTAATATCCATGGCCATAAATTATCTCGAGTGTGATCATATACTCTTTGAAAAAGTGAGATTGTCAACCTAAAATAGTGTCTTCAGCAAATAATTATGAGTGGCTAGTGCTGTCATCAACCCAATACCTCATCTATTTTTATATTATTATTTTCCCACGTATTTAGATATGTGGCTGATGTCAAGAAAAAAAAACAATTACAAAACTGAAAAATATATAGTTATGCGCCTATTTTTCCTACTTCATATTACTACTTATATTTTTCTTTTGGTTAAAATACTATACTTATATTACTTTCCAAGTCTTTATAATAATAATCTATGTATTTGACTGAAATGTTTTTGTAGATCTACATATTTCTTGTGATGAATATTTAACTGTAGGGTACACTTACACACCAGTTTAAATTAAAAAATCCAGTTCATATAGTTATAATATCCTAATAAACAGTGATATCTAAAAAAATTTTGAAATTGAAAACAAATATAAACGACTTTACAAAATATTCTCATCGGGGCAATCATCGGCTTTTGTCAAACTCGATTAATGAGACTATTTGTTTGCGTTATAGGTTTAAGCTCATGTTAATAACATATAAAACACGAATATGTCAATTTGTGTATCCAAGAAGTGTCGTGTTTGCCTCGGAGAGATTTTCGAAGTGTTTGGTTTTTGTAGGATTTTCGAATAAGGCCACGCAAAAAACTTTGAAAGACGAAAGCCGAAGGGCTCGAGCGGTCAATGATATTTGGTCAACCACACGTTACGTTAGCAAATCTTCCAAACATTATTCTCGGATGGCTCCACTTTTGACGTTAACTTCAACTTTGCATTATTATTAATATATTACACATTAAGTTTTGTTAATATAAGATCTTATAGGTCCATTTAGGTTTTCTTGTACCTAATGCTTAATCATGAACTTTTTTCTTATAATGTAAAATTTATACAACAACAAAAACTCATTAACATATAGGTTGCAATTTTTGGAACAATATAAAATCAAGCTTTGGGCGAAGGAAACATAAAAAAAAAAAACGGAAACTGAAACTGATATTGAATAGAGATATTGAACGCAAGACGAAGAATAAACAATGGCCTCGATCTTATCGAAAGTGGTATTTTAACGAAATTTATACGATAGTAATAATTGACTCACACCGTTAGACTCATAGTAATTTTGTTATACGATCAGAAAATACGGGTTGTGAGTGAATATGTATGTAATATTCTGAATTCTATAAATAAACTTTATGCATGACGTTTTTGACTATCTCTATCGCAAATATGCAAGTTCTTTCATACCTTTTTTGGCCAAATTCCCCTATTAATTGTGTTAAACCCATACAAAATACGGGTGGCCTACTAGCATAAAGTTTCAGCATACTTCAAGTGTGATAAAGTATTAATTGAAAATAAACTTGTAGTAATATGCATGATTAATCGACAAGACGATAAGTCTTGACTCTTGACAATTTTCTAAAGTAGAAAATCAGCTTTAAAACAAAATGGAACACACCGATAATATATATGCCAATAAATAAAAGAATATACGGTCAGAAACAATCGAAATTACATATATACGCTTGTACGTATCACTATGACAATGGAAAAAACCACCGTTACTATTAGAAAAACAATTGGAATCGCCCAAAGAGAACAACATGACAACTATGGTATTGTAGTTAACAGTTTGCAGTTACGAACTGGATATATCAAGATTCAAATTTGAAGGCACCAAAAAGAAAAGTAGAGAAAAGAGAAAAGTTTGAGCCAAAAGCAAGAAAATTAAATAAATAATTAGTGAATATCAATATTTACTGAAATCGGAAGACAATTATTTTTATCAATGGCTTTTGTCTGCTCCCACTACCTTTTTTATTATCTTTTGTTATTGAAAAATACTAATTTTTTCTGAAAGCGATGAATATTTAAAAGCCTTAACTTTTTTTAAAAAGGAGAGCACAAAGAGAAAAATTTCAAATCTTTTTGCCATGCAATTTTATTTATATTAAAAAAAAAAAAACACTACGACGATGACTTCCATATCCTAATTAACACTCATCATAGAAGATCGAAGTACATCAAGGTATGACCGTATGGAAAATATCTATCTTCATCTACATCTACAGACTACAATACTAAGTACTAACCAACTTGTATTACTTCTGAATTAGTAATGTATTAAATTTAAAACTTAGGAGATCGAAGAAAATATTTCTCTTACTGGGTCTAACATTAAAAGTAAATTGGTAAACCAAACATAACTCAAGATAATAATTAAACCAAGTGATGGTATATAGGTATGATGCTCGGGCAGGAATCAATTTCCTTTACAGATATCCTCGTTGTTATCACTGCAGGCTGCATAATTCACATATGACACAGAGGTTACATTTTTTGAGAAATTTTGGTTTGCAATAGTCCGATTTCTCTTTCTTTTTTTTTTCTTTTAGTAATATTAAAATAAAAAGCTTTTATGTGGTGAAGCAATATTAAAGAAGACAGAATCAAAAGGTGTTCAGTGAGGTGGAGGATAGGATTCCCTTTATAGTGTCTCTTTATGGTCTCGCACTATTTCTGGCCTAAGTCAACCGCAAAAGCTGAAGTCTTTTTATTATCTTTTCTTTAATTATTGTTTTTCTTCTTCAATATTGTGCACTTTAAAGTTTTTTTGGCAACCACTTTGTATTATATTACATGTGGACGACAATCTGTTAAAAATATTAGGTGTTTGCTTTTGCTGACTACTATATTAAAATACGCTATGCTCCTGGTTCTCCCAAAGTCCAGAGAGTCGGGACTACAAGTCTTTCTTTGATTATTTCAAACAAAATTTGGTTGTTTAGGTTTAAATGAAAAAAAAAAAAATCCAAACTAGTGCTTCTAAAACACCTTTGGTCCAACGGTTGATATTCTAAAGAAATTGAAAGTTCTACTATATATACTTGCCAAGTAAAAAAATTTCAAAATCCTTATCATTTCTTTGTTAGTTAATGTAAGATTCTCTTTAGTCACATAAGCAAAAAGGTCTTAACGATTTCGTAAAATTGGTCTCTTACTTTACAACAAAGTATATTCTCCCGCCATCACTGCTTTGATCCCACAAGCCCCATACCTCATTGAATATAGTTTAGCTACTCTTCTCAGAAACAGCTGCATTTACATATGTGGGTGACCAGAGAAAACAAGTTTCTGATTCTTGTCTCATTTCACTATTACGGTCTACAAATTCTTCTTTGCTTTCTTACCTTTTGTTTGCGCTAAAGATATCATTATTCTCTGCCAAAAGCTGTTCTCTGAAGAGGCCTGTCCTCCTGCTATTCTCTCGGCCACAGGACTCATGTCATGAACAAATTTCACTGATTCCGATAATCGGTTGAGAAGATTCATCAGCGCAATCACTTCATTCCTTTGCAATTCAAGCTGAAAAGAAAAAAACAACAAAGATAGGTTTGTTGCGTCACTACAATGCCATTCCAAAGAGAGAAATCAAAGAAAATATACATTATCAGATTTCAAAAACTGAACGATGTTTCTCCAGGTGTGTTAGAAACGCACATTATGGCGCAGATTGTCTTCACCATTGACAGTGAACAGGATTTTCAACGCCGTGCCGAGACCGAGAATCTGGAGCTTTCCCCATAAACGGCATTTCTCACACCCTACACAGTCCATTATTGCACTGCAATCATCAAGTAATAAAAAGACTTTAACTTGGCTAGTCAGTCAAAAATCTATTATTGCACAAGAAAAGAAAAGGAGCAACCAGAGATTCACACTGGGGGAAAAAAGCTAGTTAAGGATTCAAAAAGAACCTTATGTTTCTGAACTGTTTTTGTATCTGTTGTTTCAGTTCTGGTCCACGCTGGCCTTTCCAGAGCTTAGCTTCATCAAATGGTACTGGACAAGCCGCTTTAGTTTTGGGGTCACTAACTAGTTGCTTCACCAGAGATTTGGTCTTCAAGTCCTCAATTACATTACCAGTCTCATATTCAGCCTCTCCCAAGTAATCTTCTGCCTACAAATCATGAATGAGAGGAAATAAACTAATTGTGATTAGTGATTACTATAGACCATTGGGCCCCTTTTCCTTGGATTCGAACAAAGAAAAGTGATTAGTAACTGACCTTTGTTACTGCTCTGAGAACAAACAAAAATGTGAAGTATAGGTTCTGAACGCGATCTGGGTATCTTAACACACGATCATACAACAATGTCAGGTTTTGACCCCACTGAAACACATACACAAAAAAAGAGACCATTGTATCATTCTAGTTCTCAAGAAACATAATTTGCAGAAATGACAGATTCGTGAGGCAGATCTTACCAAATTTGAAGCTTCATCAAGTAAATAATCTGAAGCTATATGAACTGAAATAGATGAGTGAAGACCAGAGACCAATTTGTACAATATCTTTTCTTCTTGGCACGACTCTGCAGATGTATCTACTCATCACATAGAAGCCAATATAATTGCAGGGGTTAGACATCCAACTGAACTGATCAGCCAATTGGAGAATAAAGATATAAAGAAACAAATCGAGAAATCAAGAAACAATGTGGAACGGTGAAGCTTACATTTGGGACAGTTTTCAGAGTATATAGCATCCCATATCCTTCTAGCTGACGGGCCAATATAGCCAGTGTACCGTTCAGGATTTAGCCGAAGATTAACATATGTCATATCATCTGCAATCACGTATTTGGTCGTCATCACAAACTGCAGCATACAAAATTTGATATAATACTAAAAAACACTACTTATTACATATTGTCTCATGAGCCAGTTATATATATGAACTGAGTGATAGAATGCGACATGTAATTACGAAATGCATATTGAATTTGGATAGTGAAGAGAAGATAGATAGAGAGACCGTTGTCAGTTTCATCATCACTTGTCCAGGGATTGTCCGTGACTGTCCAACCCCTGAAAGCTCTTGTATCTAAGGTACGGTCAACAGCAGCTTGTGGTTTCCCTTCTTGACAAACAGGATTGTATTGGCTTAATGGCTTCTTAAATGGTTCAGGGAACTCGCTTTCAGGACATTCACAAACACTACAGTCTCTTAACCGGCACATACCATCATCAGGCCAAAACGGACAATCACACCACAGTTTAACCTATTAAAATAGATTCAGAGCTATCACAACATACACTTCCAAATTGTCTATCCAATCACAGGAAGAGGAAGAAAGAAGAACCAACCTTGAAATATCGGTAAAATGGTGTCTTAACAAGGTCTTGAAGCAATGGATGCAACACTTCAGTGTTCAACAAATTCACAGTCTCATAATCACAACAACAGTCTTCAATTATCCCAATGTACTTGTGCTGCTCAGCCTAAAAACCAAATCAAAACAAAACAAAAAAAAATCAACAAAATCCTGAAAGCAAAATAATCTAACAAGTTAAGCTGAATCCAAAGCTAATCTCTTACACAGAAACGTTAATCTAACCAATATTCAATTCAACCACGAGCTCAAGTAAACGAACATCAATTAGTGCTAACCTAACCTGATGGCAATTGCATATTTTCCCGGTAAACTCATAAATCGAAGAGTTCTGAGTATTCAAAAACAAAGCGGCCACGGCGGCTAAAACAACGGCAGCTATAGCTCCGATCAGAAAAATCCAGCGCTTTCTGGATCCTTTCTCCTTCACGCTTCCAGCGTCCGTCTCTGCCATTCGCCAATCGCAAATGAAACTATAAATCTGGGATGAAGGAGATACAAGTGTCTTTGTAACTTTTTTACTCTGATAAATCTCCGAAGCGAGATTTTCTTTTTTTGAAAAGCGAGAGAAAGAAATTGTGGGCGTTTCTCGTACCAACCAAATCAGCAATTTCTACAAAACCGCAGCTACCGGAAAAAAAAAGTCAAAACCAATCGCGTATAAAGTCATTCAATCCAACGGCTGGGTATTTAATATTTTCCATCGGTTTAAAAGAAAAAATAATTAATTTTTTTGTCTCACTCCAGTAGTCTCTGTAGCAAGCAAGACTATGGTTTTCGTGTAAACTTAGCACACAACAAACAAAGATAAATCTGATGGATCAGGTTGGGTCAAATCCTTAAAACTCATATTCGATTTATTAAGAAGAACATAAAGTGTTTTTACTGTGTTGCAAATTGTAACCAACTACATAAAAAACAAAAGAGAAAAAACATTTCTGTTTTATTCATCACTGCTTCTGTTTCTTTGCTGTGTCGTTGCCTACAGAAGAATCGGATGGCCTGTTTGATTTCTTAGAACAAGGTACCAAATGCTCCTTTGCATCATTGTTTCCCTCTTTAACATTCAATATCTCAGCCATAGATCTCGCCTTCACTTTTCCCTTCACCTGCTCCTTGATTCCAGCTACTACATCATCATCTTCCCTCGAGTTGTTACATGCCATTACCTCCTCCACTTTCTTGCCTTTGCCTTTGTCTTCCGGTTTTGAACTTTTCATGGCTGGAGAAGCACAATATTTCTCATCTATGCCAATCCATTTGAACATAACGCTGAGTTTTTTACCTTCCAACCCCTCTACAAGCAGATTCAACTCTTCCATTGTGTATCTATAAAGAAAAATCTTTTTGTCCCATGGACAGTCACAGAGCTTCCTCATGTGGATTAGACACGAGTAACGATCAGCACAACATGAACATTTAACAGCGGAAAGATGCAAATCCCCTAAACATTCACAGCATTCCCTTTTGCTCACAGCATCATAAATCTCGTCCATCCTTTGCGACTCTAGTGAACTGGTAAGGAATTCACGTCTGTTTTTCTCCTGCTTGATCCGTGACTATATAAAAGAAAGATAAAAAAAGCAAAAGGTAATGAGAAAGTTCTTGCTACACAGTTTTGGTGCATAATCTGAGTGAATAAAACAGGCAAAGAAGAGCCGTGAGCATACCTTGACAATGTTGGAGAGTAGCCCGTCCTTCCCGCAAGAATCATTCCATGTCATGTACCATGCTGTCTTTCTCTTGAAAAAAGCATATTCCTTGAGGCATTTCGCAGCTTCGCTTGCAGCAGTTAACAATAGCTTATCATACGATATTAACGACTTTTTACTCTTCTCTTGATTCTGCAGAACAGCAACTTCTCCATGGGGCAACCAGTCAAGGGGAGCAAAATTTACTTTCTCCAAACAGTTGAAGCCACAGTCAAAGGCAGAGTAGTACGACCCTGGAAATATAATAACATACTGGCCAGGGTTCTGGACACAGCGGGTCACTGGTATCCCCTCCATGCTCAAGTGATATGGAGACATTATCACCACCTGCGAAATGAATTGCCTCCCTTGTAAAATGAATAGCGACTACAAGTATTTTAATAGTTCACTAAAAAATAATCAAAATTTTGATAGGCTTCACTTCGAACAGATAAATCCAAATACTGTGTGATCTCTAAATGGCATGTCATGGTTGTTTATGCTTAACAAGAACTAAATCACAAGTGGAATCGCTGTTGGTCACTCTTCTATCTATTTTCTATCTGAAGTCTGAAAAGAGTAACTTGCATCTTAAAAAGTTTAAGTACTTACAGAATCATGACTAATTCTTGGCTGTTCTCCTGACATCCCAGAGGTTAAGCTCTTCATGGTAGCCTTAAACTTAGATCGATGACATCCCGCTACAGAATACCACACTCTAGGAGCGCCCTCGTGCAAATAGCAGAGGGCGTAAAGTCTCTCCTTCTCAGATTTCTGTTCAGTAACAGATATTCCAGGAGACAAATATGAGACTATCCAAGAAAATTCGATAGCAAAACTTAAAATGCTGCAAAATTTATTCTAGTGATAGCTTGCAAAACAGATGCAATTTCTGGGTTAACCAGTTCTAAATATGCTTGCAGAAAATGACGACCATAGCTTGACTTCAACTTTACAACTTACCCAGAACTGGGAAGACAAGCACATTCCTACACTTAGGCGAGGAACACAAAGTGATTCACAATCTTCTAATGATAGAAGAGAACCTGGAAGCTTGGCCGTATTGTTCAGATTCCAACCTGATGTTCTGTACTTGCAAGATTCAGATGGTGCAGGTAAGGGAAATCCACTGCCAAACGTTCTGGTGTCTATATCATTGCCATAAAGCACCTAATTTACACAACAAGTTAGTTTTATAGCCCGTTTCATATATATAAGCAGTAGACTTCATTTTAACATTACCCCAATTTCAACAAGTGGACTTTCAACAAGTTGTCTATACTCTTTTTCAATATCTGCCACAGTTAGCTCCTCTGATCTTAATGATGGAGATGAGTTCTTGGAACCCAAAACCTCATCATTGATGTTAAAATGATCCTTCTTGCGAGAAACTGCAAAGCCCTTAAACTTCTCCAAAGTAAAATTATGACCGGGTTGTATACTACAAAACTTAACCTCCTCAATTGCAGCATCATCACTATCTTCATCAACCTCCTTTTTAATCTTTGGGTTCTCGGTATGAATTCCATCAAAGAGCTGAAGTTGAGTGGCAAAGTTGGAAGCCTCCCATATTTTTTTCTCCTTGAGAAGACATGGAGGTTTCCATGAAGGAGGAGGAACAACGCAACATATTCCATAAGGCTGAGCTCTGTCACGCAAGCTTGCTATATATGAAAGTGTGTCACTGAATTCCTGATGATTCAGTAACTCTGGGTTAGAGGATAAAGTATATATACCTCTGTAAGCACACATGTTTGTTTACCAAAGATGATGTAAAGCAGTTTTAATACCCTAATTTGTCTTTCATAAAAGCAAAGCAAAACTGACCTCCTCGGTTGGGTTAAACACAGGAGCTTCCTCAAGGACATGGGTCTCAGAGACTTTGAGACGCCGTCTCGTCCGTACCTGTGAAAAGCATTTGTTCATACTTTTAGTAAAGAATGCGAAAGACTCAACATACAATCTTGATATGTACACTCTCATACATCTAAAAACATAGTAGAGCGACCTGAATCAATCCATCAAGCTCCAAGTGTTCATGCTAAATCACTTAGAGCAGGCATTAAAATTACTAAAACCATAAGCGGCCAGTAGGGATATCGAATCCACAACATAAAAATTCCCGGCTTAACTAATGTCTGTTAGTAGCCATGACTTAGCGCACATTCCAGAAACGTGTCCTCTTTGAACTCAAAGAATGTTTTTAATAGACAGAAACTCAAAACGAACTGAGAGATAATAAGAAAAAAAGTTATTGATAAAACAAAAGGAAAACAATATTCCTCCATGACAAATTCGCTCTTGCTCTAACAAGGATACCTCAAATTTCTTGTAATCAGAGAAACCAAATCTATCGCATGACAATCAACTCTAAGAATTATCCCAAACAATCAACCCAAAATCATTCCTAAATCTCTGCCCGTTTTCATCATATTTGATTGCTTCAGACGGATGTCCTGTTTTCAAGTAAAGGTTACAATTATGCGATACAGGGTGGGAAATTATCGCCTAAACAAGCATGGTGCTAGGCATAGACATGTGTGTACGTGTGTGTATGCCTAGCTTCATCACAATAGCATACTCAGAAAAACTACTCTATATGGAAGAAAGAGAGGAAAGAGATAGACATAGTTATGAGACCTCAGATTTTTTTGGCTTTAAGGCCTCAGAGCAGGGAGTTGTATGATCGTTCACTATCCACGGTCGGTCTGTACCAAATCCAGTTGTCTGCTCTTGTCTCGAAACCGACCTGGAACTTTCTTCATCTCGGTGTACATTCCTCAGCACAAACGCTGTTTGAGATACAAAACCTGGCGGAGCTGAAAGTTTGTCCATAAGTCCAGATTTCAAATACGTTGGCAAACCTTCAATGCCCATTAAACTTGGAACAAAACTGGACTTCAGAAGAGGTCACAAAAGCTACTTCTTCCTGCAGAAGATGAAAAAAATCCAATGTTAAGTATAAACCAAGTGACTAAACATACTAAGTACGATAAGTTGTTCGACTAGAAAAAATGATGGGTGTGAGAAAAGACTGTATTTTCAAAAGATTCAATCATCGCAAAGACCACATAACAAGAATTTTAGTAATAAACTGCTCTTCTTTGTTAGTCTAAGAACCTTCCTCCTACAAAACTAGACAACTGTACTAGACCAAACATCATCAGTTAGCATCTGAACGTTCAAGAACTGGGACCAACAGTATATTTGGTACAAGAGCCCTTCCGAGCCCTGAAAATTGGGGAATCTTGATCGATTCATATCTTCCTTCCAATGCTTATATAACTGTTTCCAGGTAAATCACTAAGGAGAGCCTTCTTCTTTGTATGTCATTCATATGGGTCTAAACCATTCTTGATTCCTCAAAATTTAAACCTTTATGCACAATATTCAGTAAAGGAAACTCCTTTTTATTCCAACCACAGCCAACGCATGTAAAACCAGTTGCAGCTTAAGGCTAAGATTGATCGTTAGCTTGAAATAAAACGGTTCTTGTAAAAGTATCGAAACTTTGGATACAAAATCTAAAATTGGAAGAAGAAATAGCTAGAATTGATATTGTTTAATCATAGAAAGATCCAAAATTTTCGGATGAGAAGCAAATAGAACACATACCAGTACAAATTGAGATCCAAAGACTTCGAATTTCGAAACGTTACAAATCCTACCAAGAGCAGAGATTTTAGCATTAACTGAAACAAGAAGAGTTAGAGACTTGGATTAGAAATGGTCAATTTTGACATATATAACAAAAGATATACTTTTTACCCTAGCGGTGATGGTCGGATAGAAAAATGAAAAACCTAGGTTTCAGGGCTTATATTTGTATGATATTTGCTCGGAACGTGACGCACAACTTTTGAGTTAGCCGATTCTAAATTTATTTGGATGATCCTTCAAATGTTTAACATTGATATGTAAAGTATCTGATGAGTTTTATATCCCTGGGATTGGACGTGTTCGTCTGAGATCATCCACAATATTCTTGTTTTTTTTTTCTAAATAATAAAAAAAAAACCTAATTCCTGATTTTCTATAATGTTTTCCTTACTAAAATGTCTTATCTCTTACTAATTTAACTAGATTTATACTTCCTCACATGGCGCGAAATTTAATTTTAAACTACTATCCATTGCGCGAAATTTAATTTTAAACTATAATCAATATGAATAGTTGAATATAAATATATTTAAATTTTAAATATGTTTTACCGTTTAAATTTTAAAAAACTTATATTGTAATAATACAAATCATTGAATATAATTATAACAATTTAAACTGTAAAACACATATATTATTGATGATAATTTTTTGTCAACTTTTCTTACAACATTTTTCCATAACCATTTTTTCGTCATCTTCCAAAATGCATTCTTTTCATGTTTTCTTCACTCATACAACAAATAAAATTACGAAATATTTTTCAATCGATATCAAAAAGATATTCTCATTTCCATCTTTCTATATTCTATTTTTTTTATTAGTACATGTTCTTCTTGCTCACTTTAAAGGTTAAAGAATTTCATGAAAGATACTTAGTTGTGGTTATAGGGTTTCTCTGACTATGTTATTGTTCATGTTAAATTTGGTTCAACATATTTTATTTATCTATCTTTGGACATGTTCTAAGATATCTTTGCTTTGCCTCTAAATCTTGATTTTTAGACACTCATATCGTCACCCTAATGCTTTAATAATTTTCATCATTCGTTTTTTCATTTCTTTATATTTTAATATTGTTTTTATACATTTAAGTTTATGTTATGACCTTTCAATTCTTTCAATATTAATATGGTTTCTATACATTTTAATTTATGTTCTCTTATTTTTATGTTCATTT
>VBRH01000118.1:6539-26614 GCA_014578085.1 Cardamine resedifolia
TATTTTTTGAAAAAAAATAATGGTTAGCTATACAAAGTATGATCCGTCAAATAGTCGCACGATATAACTTTCAAATTACATGTCTAAATACCTTAAAATAGGTATGGCTTGGATATGCACGAACAAATTAAAAAGACTAATAACATTACAGTTTCCATCTAACCATACGAAAATCCACCAACTAGATTGATTTTATAATTGAATGATATAAGTTGGCGAAGATAGCAAAAAAAAAGTCAAAGAAAACATTTAGTTATGTTGATCGGTCCGGTCATCTCGAAAGACGACGTAAGTTGGGAAGAGGGAGACAAGAGACATGTCCAAGGATGCCAACTGGTCCAAAAGACGACCAATTAAGATAGCTAAAGTTTGTCGGAGAAAACCCAAGTCTCTTTACGTTTATTCAAAGCCTTCCACTTTCGGGAAACGTAGCGGTTGACTTAATGTGCTACATTTTCAAGCCAAGAATCTCAAGACATAACCATCAACTTACCTCGTGATGTCTTGATCACAGTTTGCTAACAATAAATTATCCTCTACTCCTCTCCATCTAGAAGATTAAAATATGTTTCAACTTTCAACTTGATAATATATACTAAAGGCCACACATGCAGGTCAAACCATGGGTTGTGAAATGTGAACTGTGGGATAAAGAAAGCGACCATCAGTTTTTGTTGATCAACAATACAAATTGAATTGAATTTGAAGATATATGTATGTACTGGAAAGGGAAGGGCTTTGTCTTTTCTCATATGTAACTTATTTAGATGCAAACAAAGACGAAGACAATCAAAATCTAAGTTTTCTTTAATAAAAAAAGTTGTTCTGTCACTGTGTCACAGTCCTCCCTCCCTCGACTATGGATTCGCCAAGTGGCATTCTTTTGATCTTAAGGAAAATTTCAGAAGCAAAATTCAAATGATTCTTGCACTTGTCTTCTCCAATTCCGTAGGGAATGTCTTGATCGTAGTATAGATAGCATTTGATCCTGTCAAGTTTGGATTTTTACTGTTTATGGGTTTACCAATTTCCTTGATTTTCAACATGGATCTTGACGCTTTATGCTCCATCTGATTATGAAGTACCTGATTAAGGGTGTAGCTAGAGTTATTTATATATACTGTCTGTGTTTTGAGCAATATTCTGTGTTCACAAATGTGTCAGAGCTAAAGTTATTTGTGCTCCTAACACTTACAATTTCTGCAATTTATGTTTTGCCTCCTGTCCTGTGGTCTCTCGTGGAACAAGATTTGTACTCAGATGTTTCCAGTCCCTTGTGCTGTGAAACCACTTGTTTCCAGTTGGATCAAGTAGATAATGTTCTCCCAAGTCATTTTTTGCTGCTTTTCTTGGATTGAACCATACAAAAGCTATGTAAAATGTGGCTAGTGATTCTTGAATCATGGATCTTCATGTTAAACAAGAACTTTAGCGTTTGTGATCAGATATAAAACAGAGCAACTGAATGTCATCACATCGTCTGAGACTTTGTGTAAACACATCACCTATAGTTCTTAATTAATAAAATTTGTAAATATTACTATTAACAAGAAACGCGCACTTAGTATTTTGTTTCCCTAATAAGATATAAGATTCATCGAACTCAAAAGGCGCCAGAACATAGTCCAAATAGAAATAGGCAAATATTATTCCAAATGAAATACATACAGAGAATCCTTAAATGGTCGTATATATTCATAAATAGATACTTAAAAAAAAGTTATAAGAAAGCAAACAAAGTGCATGCATTTGAATCCAATATGTTGTTATGCTATCAATGTGAGGCTTGATTCAAACCCTTATGTTGTTTGTTGCTTATATATGCTTAAGACAATCTGAAACTAACCGAACATTCAACTCTGCTTAGATCGATCCATTTGTCGCCAAATTAAATGGTAAAGAGTACTCTTTTGACTCTCTCTACTCAACACTGATCCTGAATTCAATAACTAATGCTCATTTTGTACGAATGGGCAGGATCGTGTTTTGATTGTAGTCGTTGCGATTATGGGACTTCCAGGGTTATGTTATGGTGAATCGGTGATGACATATGAAGCGGTGGGGGATGGAATTGTAGATGATACATCTGTAAGTTAATTAATTATTGGTCACTTATACATATGAATTTAATCAATCATCTAAACAAAATTTGAAACCTCTTTGGACAAAAAAACAAGGCGTTCCAAAAGGCGTGGGAGAATGCTTGTAAGGGAAGCTCCAAAATGGGAAATGTAAATGTTCCAGCAGGGAAGATCTTCCTCCTCAACTCTCTCCACTTCACGGGCCCTTGCTTACCAAAACCTCTCCTTTTCACTGTAAGCCCCTCCCAACACTTTGCTTAATTCATATTACATGAATCATCTAATATGATCCTCCTCCATGTTTATTAATTTCATTAAGTTTTTTTTTTGTTTGATAAAAAAATTATATAGATCGATGGAGTGATCCAAAGAAGTGGGGAAAGGTTAAGAACGGGGTAATTCCATGGCTCATATTCGATCAAGTGGAGGGACTTGTAATCGCTGGACACGGCTTGTTGGACGGCCAAGGCAAATCATGTGGGACATTCATTGTAGAGACCATCCCGGACCCGTAATTTTCTTTATTTTTTTTACCTTATATTTATATATAATCTCCGTTTTAAGTTTTTATTTTATTTTTCTTGGCTTGTAACATTCTAACTACTCATCTTTACATAATACAACATTTTGCATCCGTCTCAGACTTGCATCTGGCTTGCATCAACAGTAAGTTTGTTATTCCCTGAAAATCTTATACTAAATATATATATACACTTGGATGTCTAAGAATTATATATGTTTCCTTGCAGATGATGACATTTAGCAATTCCCGAAGTGTAACATTGAAGGGTTTTGATGTTCAGAAATAGTGCACAAGTACATGTTCTTGTTATGGGAAGCCAAAATGTGTACATCGATAACGTCAAAATAACCTCACCGGAGGCTAGCCCTAACACCGACGGTGTTCACATCACGTCTTCCTCCGCCGTTTCTATCACTCATTCTGACATCGCCACTGGTAAAATTATTTACCTAACAGCAACAATAATCTTCCTCTGCTAGTTTGTGTTTTTTTTCTCACAATATAATGAATTAAATAGGTGATGATTGTGTGTCGATGGGCGATCAAGTGAATAATTTGAATGTCACGTTTGTGAACTGCGGACCTGGTCACGGTGTGAGGTGATTAAAATCCCAAAATAATCCACGTAGATCTTATATTCTTATACTTATTAAAAAAAAAAAAATACTAATAAGAAATGTAAGACAGCGTTGGGAGTTTAGGTAGAGGAGGAACAGCGGTAGCAGTGGAAAACATACGTGTGTGGCACGTTAACTTCAACGGGACAACAAACGGAGCTCGAATCAAGACGTGGCCTGGAGGAACAGGTTACGTCAGAGGAATCGAATTCTTCGACATTCGTTTCTCGTCCGTACAAAACCCCATCATCATTGATCAGTTCTACGGTTGTGCCCCTAATTGCACTCATCAGACTGTAAGTTATCTTTTATTAATTAAAAGTATTATGAAAAAAAAGAAGAAAATGAGCTAATATTGTTTAATGGTATGGAATATATATACCAGAAAAAGGCAGTTCACATAGATAAAGTGAGATACATGAAGATGAGTGGAACATCGGCAACAAAGGTGGCGATGAAGCTCAACTGTTCCATGTTCCAACCTTTTCATGAGAGACATTGACTTGTCTCCTGCCGATGGCATTGATTCTCTCTCTTCTGTCTGCTCCTTTGTTCACGGCTCCGCCCAAGGCATCATCCGACCTTCCTCTTGTCTCTAACTTGAGACTATTCTCATTTTTCGTTTGGAATTAAAGGGGTCATATTGTAATATAACAAGAATTTAAGTGAAAAGGCCGATATCAGAAGCCCAAAAACAGATGCGAGCCCAAATAGTCAACCTAAAACCTTAAACCTCAGTATATGTAATGTATGTCCGTCGTTAGCCTCCTGGTAATCTCCCTCCATCTTAGGTCTTCTCAGATCAAAATTTCTCTCCTTTTCCGGTCACTGCTCCGGCTCACGTTCTTAGAAGTTTGGGTGCGTTATTACTTTCGCCTTCGTCGAGATTTTCGGAGAAATCGCATTGGGCTTTAGGTATTTTCGATTGAGGTAGTTGGATGTCGAGGGTCTCCTTAACTCTTGGCTCAGTAACTGTGAAATTTCTCTGTTCTTATAGATTTAGATTTTAATCAAAAAATCGAGGGGAATGATTGGTTTGTAGATCTTACAAATTGCAAAGACTGGCGCTTTGGGGACGGGGAAATTTAAGAAAGTAGATGTTATCGGAATCACTATACGGGCATGTTTAGGCTGGAGGGAGGCCCTGGATCATGCTATCTCTGCGACCCATTCGCAGATTCTGCCATTCTGTTTCCTCTATAGCCACTGGTATTGCATCGAGCTCTCATCTTCCTACTCAGATCCAAGGTTTGATACCACTTGAAGATCCTGCTCTTGTCAAGCTTAAATCTGAGCGAGACCCTGAGAAGCTATTCAAGCTCTTTAAAGCTAATGCCACTAACCGTTTGGTCATTGAAAATCGATTTGCTTTTGAAGATACGGTTTCTAGATTATCTGGGGCACATCGGCTTGATTTCATTGAGGATCTTCTTGAGCATCAGAAGACACTTCCACAAGGTCGCCGCGAGGGTTTCATTGTTAGGATTATTAAGTTGTATGGGAAGGCTGGAATGACTAAGCACGCACTCGATACTTTCTACAATATGGATTCATACGGGTGCACAAGGACTGTTAAGTCCTTCAATGCCGCACTTAAAGTCTTAACTTTGAAACCCGATCTAACCACCATCCGCGAGTTCCTTCACCATGTCCCATCAAAGTATAGGATTGATATTGATGCAGTTTCTTTTAACCTTGCCATTCAATCTTTCTGTAAGGTGGGGTTTCTTGACGGGGCATATCTGGCAATGAGGGAGATGGACAAATCAGGGTTAAAACCAGATGTAGTTACATACACTACACTTATCTCGGCTTTTTACAAGCATGACAGGTATGTGATTGGAAATGGATTGTGGAACCTTATGGTCCTCAAAGGCTGCAGGCCTAATCTCGCTACCTTTAATGTTAGGATTCAGTTTTTAGTGAATAGGAGACGAGCTTGGGATGCAAATGATCTGTTGCTGTTGATGCCAAAAATCCAGATGGAACCGGACAACATTACATATAACATGGTCATCAAAGGGTTTTTCCGTGCTGGGTTCCCTGAAATGGCGGAAAAGGTTTATACAGCGATGCACGGTAAGGGTTACAAACCGAATGTGAAGATCTACCAGACTATGATTCACTATTTGTGTAAGGCAGAAAATTTTGACTTGGCTTATACGATGTGCAAGGATTGTATGAGAAAGAAGTGGTACACAAACTTGAACACAGTAGGTATGTTGCTCAGAGGGCTAGTGAAAAAGGGACAGCTTGATCAGGCAAAGTTGATCATGGCGTTAGTTGAGAAACGAGTTCCTCCTTTCTGCCCAGAACAGTTACTCTCCCTTAAGTCCATTTTGTAATGTTTACATGAAATGGAACAAATTAAAAGGATTATTTTTTTATCTTTCTCCTGAGTTCTTTTTGTATAGTTGTGGTAGAAGTAGAAATTGGATGTATCCTCATCGTTAGGAGGCAGGCTAGCAGATTCAACTATTTGTTGTTCAATGTTAATAAAGGTCAGGATGAAATGGAAACTCCAATGGGATAACCCAGTAAGTCAGTCATGGGATGTCTCTATTATCCAAGATGTTATGCTATTTACCAACATCTTATTTCTTGTTTTGATATCGCATAGACAAAAGTCGTGATACCATGTGATGAAGAAAACTATAGAATCTGTGTCTGATGGTGCAAACGCTTGGCTGTGGAAAAATCAGTTATGTTTTCATCTTCTTGTGGGCAAAGTGAAAGCACTAAAGCTAATGAAATGCGATATCAACGTTGATAGAGTTTTCCTTGTTAATTAAGAGGAGAGGACCCACAGCATGGATTGCTTAAAACAAGTATAGTTAGAGATGCCTCGACACTTGGTATCTAACTTGGTGAAAATGTAGATTTATGGCGGTAAAGTTCAAATTTCTTTATATGTAAGAAACAAAACTGCACTGAAAAGGCTCCATCAATAGCAAATGTGAGTTTAATTGCTTCACGTGTTTGTTATGATAGAAAAAAATGAATACGGAGAGATCCAAAATGAAATAAAGAGAAATTGTAAATCGTATATAAAACCATGAATGATGATGATAGCGTCGGTGTGTGTATGTAAATAGTACAAAATACATAGGCATCATCGCCATCCTGAGAGAAGTTGCGTAGTTTACTCGATCACGACACACAGACATAAATACATATATATATATACACTGACACACACACGTGTACTAATAGCATTTTTCCTCTTTTTATTAACGGAGGCAACGCCATAGATATCGGCCGGATTCGAAGGTTGTTGAATATAATTGATACTACGATTGAGGCGACCTTCTCTTCTCTTCTGTGTTGTGGGGAAAATGAAGGAAAATACGGGAAACCCTCTCCATCTGAAGTCGCTGAATCACATATCTCTTCTCTGTGGATCCTTGGAGGAATCCATGAGCTTTTACCAGAACGTTTTAGGGTTCCTCCCGATTCGGAGACCTGGCTCTTTTGATTTCGATGGCGCTTGGTACTTACATATATATCCTTATATCTTTTTTAATATTTAATATTGACCTCATGATTGATTAGGTTGTTTGGACATGGAATTGGGATTCACCTTCTGCAATCTCCAGAACCAGAGAAATTAGTGAAGAAAACAGAGATTAATCCCAAGGATAATCACATTTCTTTCCAGGTCTGTGCACAAACTTTCTTTAGGCTAGAGGAAGACCGGTTATTATTTAATATAAGAATGTGTTTGTGTTGTATGCAGTGCGAAAGCATGGAAGCGGTGGAGAATAAGCTCAAGGATATGGAGATGGATTATGTGAGAGCACTGGTGGAAGAAGGAGGAATCCAAGTGGACCAACTCTTCTTTCACGACCCTGATGGCTTCATGATTGAGATCTGCAACTGTGATAGCCTCCCCGTTGTCCCCCTTGCAGGAGAGATGGCTCGTTCCTGCTCTCCACTTAATAATATCCACCACCTCCTCCACCCAACTCATATCCACCCTTAATTACTTCTTCTCCCCTAAGTCTCTCTCTTTGCTCCTAAACCACCACGGTATTTATATAAGTGTCAATGTCATGTGTTTGTTTCTTTGATTGCGTTGTGTAATAAGACAGAGGTTGATGTCATTCCTCAAAACCGGAAAATGACCATTTCCTTCACTCTAGTCTCTCTACCATTACTTTTTACTTGAGAAACCAAACTCTCTCTTTTGTTGTTTCCTTCTTAAACTTATGATATACAATTCAAATCGCCTGAGCGTCAAATACAGATATATGTTATATGTCACACATGAGACCTCTATTTTATATCCAAGTGTATGTATCAAATGGTATCGCACTGATGAAGAAGCTGCCGCCGGAAGTTTTGGATGAAAGCTTCCGCGCATTTATCCACGTCATGAATCTTCGGCTTGCTCTCTACCTTATTGCCATTTGAAGGGATTGTCACCGATCTTCTCTTCTCTGTAAGGGCCTTGGCGTTGGTACCAGTAGAACAGTGCACAGCAAGTTGTTGTAAGGAACTCATTATTTTTCCTGATCTTTTATGTGTGTTTGGAGGATATGTGGATTATGGTGACTGCTTCATTTTTGGGGTCGTATTTATAGGATTATTTGTTTATTTTATATGCCCAAGTCTTTTTTATCCCCACGGAAGCAACTTTGAATTTTTGCAAGGAATAACTAATAAGAGATCGAATTTTGGATTATACGTTTAGATACAATACCACTAATATTAGTAGATCATATCCTTTCACCACTTATCCACTTACACAAAATATCTGCAATTAATTAAATCTTGCAACTTCCGCTTTTGTTTTGTGATATCCTCTACTATATCATTTATGCACCTAAGCATCAAATCTAAGGTTCTCTATTTTATTTTTTTTTTTTAAAAAAAAAATCTAAGGTTCTCTTTGAAAAAGGAGATAAAATCCAACCGAACAAGTGGAATTTATTAGTCATAGGCTTAGAACCTACGACCATGGAGATAAGCCACCGAAAGTCATCGTCCACAGAGGTCGTTTTCGTAGCTCCAATAATCGTTTTCGTGTATTTAAGTGTTTTCGTAGCTCCGATAACATTATGGGCCGGTTTTCTAATAGTTTATCTTTGTTTAGATGTATCTAAGTGTTATTATGAATGGGCTACCCAACTTTTAGTCCCAAAAGGCCATATTACGAGTTTTCCCTTTTAGTCTGTGGCTAAGTTCTGTTTATTGCAGATGTACCCCTCGTTTTATCTTTTTGCCCCCTCGTTTTAGTTTTAAGGTAAAACTTGTGAGCTGGAATTTGGTTACATTCTTGGAATAAGATGAGTGCAAAGCCCCGGGAATGGATTCATAAGCGATAGATTGGTGCTAAAACGTGAACATTTGGCACATGAACTGACACGTGGCAGATTTGAAAAACTGAAAACATGAGTTCAAAGGTATGCAGATGTGATGTCGGACTGAAGAACCGACTGTTCCAAGAAGCTCGTCTCATCTGAGAGGCAAGGAGGAGGGTATACTTGACCCGAACTCGATCCATAAGCTTCCCAGCAGAAGGACTCTGTGAGACCATCACCATTTGATAGCTCAAGATCAATGTCTTGTAGAAGTATGTTGCGACATGGTGAAGTATCGCTGCAAGAGATCTTGATTGCTTGTTTTGATGCTGAAGTGCCCCTCACGTGAGCAAATGAGATGTTCTCAATGCTAACAGCCGATGTCTGCAGTTTTTCACAGGTCGATATTGAGCTGCTAAAGATAGAAATGACATAATTAAGTTCTTTACCTGATTCGCACACGGCTTCCGGGAATCGCAGTAATACTGATCGATGATAATGGGGCTTGACACATTGTTCATCTTGATGTTCCTAAAGATGATTTTTGAGACCAAACCACTTCCTCCCTGTTTTAAAAAGTGAGCAAGCAAGTTAACTTCTTTACTCTTTAGAAAGTGAAGTGAAACTTTTGATAAGATGAAACAACCTGCCATGTTTTGATTCGAACACCATTCTCAGTGTCAGAGATGGAAGCCGTGTCAACCGTTACGTCTTTAACTTCTTCCCAAGATTTTGATTTCCCTAGGCTTCCAATGCTATACAACAACAAGTCTAATTTTTAGATTTATGCTTTTGTCTGTCTATCTGTCTGGGTTTAGTTACCTTATGCCATGGCCAGGACCACAGACAATGTTGCTGATGGATATCTGTGAAGAGTTTTTAACTATCGAAACACAGTCATCTCCTACGCAAAACAGATCCGAATTAATCAACATTGAGAGAATACTAGAATCAAGGTCTGGTTTAAGTAGAAGACACTGACCTGTGCTGACAGTGGTGTTGTCTATCACAATACCACGAGAGACGCTTATGTGAATTCCATCTGTATTGGGACTAGTAGAGGGAGCTATAACCACAAGACCAGAGATGGTCACACGTCGACAGCTTGTGAAGGCAATGTGCATTTGCTGACTATCCAGCACATTGAGGTTTTCAACTCTCATATCCTTGCACCTGTGGAATGTTAAGGCCTACACACAACGAACAGAGTTTCATTTGTATAAACAGTAACCACAGCAACAGAAGAAACTAATTGGATGCTTACAGTTGGAGCGCCTCGACAAGGCTGCAAAAGAGAGAGTTGAAACAACGGTAAGAATCCCTTTAATCTCTGAAGAGAGAGCATACTAAAAGAAAAGAGGCAACTAACGTTGGAATGATTGTGTTTGCAAGATCTTCTCCACCATTCTTGCCCCATTCCATTAACAGTGCCGCCTCCTTCAACGGTCAAGCGGCTCACACCATGGAAGTATAGCCATTTCCGAGGGTTTAGACCTTCCCAAGCATCTGGGTCATTCGGAGCAATGATTGTACCAGAGATCTATTGGACCAAAAAAGAGCAGAAACCAATTAAGACAATAGAACAAGGACAAGATTCTAAAGACCTGTGGAAGCTTGACCTGCAATGTGAGTCTTGCTTTACAAGGTCCAGAAAGATCAATGGGCCGGACGAGATAAGTGTAATTAGCTGGCACCAAGATTCTTGTTTTGACTTTGGAGGAACAAGCTGTCTTCCAAGAATCTGCAAACGCCTGCGTACCATTATCACATTATCATCCCACACAAAATACATCGTATCTACAGGCCTAGCTGTCCTAGAAGTCAGATACCAAGAGGAAAGAGGTTTCTTGATTCCTTACATTAGTGTCGTCGGTGAGGCCATTGCCTTTGGCACCGAAATTGCCGACGTGGAGGAGCCGTTCGGGTCTAGGTCGGGTCGAGCGCGACTGTCTTCGTGGGAGCTGGAGAAGCGATTCGAACGAATTCGCGTTTGCGGTCAGACCGAGTGAGAACACGACCAGTAATATACAAGTATTACATGAATAATAATAATAACTCATGATTTCGACTGATCTTCAAGGACTCGAATGTGTTTATTAACTTTTAATCACAAGATTTCATAGGAAGAACAGTAAACAGATGCTTATGTAAAATCAGTTAGAATAAACAGATGCATAATACAGTCTATTTATAATCGTAATTGAAAGACGAATTACAGATCTAGATTCCCTCTTCTACCTTGTGATTTAATTTTCCTGATTATAGTGATGGTGAAATGACGTTATGTTTAGCCATAAAGAAAAAAGTCAAGGATAGAGCTTCAATTTTTCATACATTATTGATTGATTAATTATGTAGGTAATCAATACGTTAATCAATCATATAGTTCGATCATCGATGGTATGGGCTATAAAGTATAAACTCCGCAGCGAGATCATATATAGTTTGTACAAATTAAAAAGTAAATAAAATACTCATAAGTTGATAAGAACGAACAAACGATTAAAACTATTATTGTAGAACATAACCTTACAATAAAACGCAAATAATGATAACTAAGTAACGATTTATTTCGAGAAATAGTCTAACACTGCCACTGGTACCATCACTCAAAGAAATTAGTGTTTGTGGTCGGGTTCAAGATATATCAATAAGAAAACCAAAAAAGAAAGGAAAAAATTGATCAATTAAACCAACTAATTCATAACCACTTAGTGATTAACGTCGCACATTAACATATGTGTAGTTTTTAGTTTATGTTTGCAAAAAAAAAAAACAGTGGCTGGTACTGGTAGTGACGTAGTGTGAGTGCCCTGCTTGATCCGGGGAGGTGGCCGTTGGTATTGGCGGAGGAATGAACGTTAACGAATAGTCATATATTTACAATAATACTAATGAAAGTAACAAATAACCAGAGAATTAGAGAAAGTAAATCACAATCGTCCTTTACCTCGGGAATGAAGAATTGTAGGTTGTTCATACTCTATTGTCAGTTGCTCCTCTGTTTGATTTTCCGATGAAAAGTTGGAATTTGGTCGGGAAAGAGATAGATCGTGGATCCCAAGACCAGTGGTCGTTTAATTTTGTACAGATTATAATTAATTTACAGTACCCAAAATTATCCCAAGTCGGTGAAATCTAAGAGCAATCGGCAAAAATGGGAATCCAAACAGATATAAACATCGTCTGAGTTCAAACAAGTTTAAATTAAAGCAAACAAAAACAGAAAGAAATATATTAATTCCTTAATTAGCGATATATATATATATATACTACTCTCTTTCTCATCTTTGTGTGTCTTCTTTACTTTATTATGATCACTGCTACCTCGATCTGCGCTTCGGTGGCCTTTTCCTCTGATTAACCTTCTTTCCCGGCGGTTTCTTCCCGAACGCAGAGCAACACCCGAACGCCGACAGTCTCGGTGACGGCGGGTCCACCGCTGGAGACACTTTTCCGGTGTTTCTATGCTGGCGGGTGGCTCCTCCTCCGTTGGATCGACTCCTCTCGATACCTCCGTCAGTTTTGATCGGCTTTAATCCTTCTCCGGCGATCGGTTTGACTGTCTGCTCTTGTTCTTCCGACTTGATCAGCTTGACATGTTCGTCCTGTTGTTGAGTTTCACCTTTCTGGTCGTTGGCCTGCTGGCTTAGCTCGGCGATGAGACGATCGTCCCAGACTATACCAGAAGAGCCCTGTCGCCGGAAGGAGATGGTGGATCTCTGAAGACCCGCCATGGACGATGGTAGCTGTTCCTCCTCCGTTTTTTTTTTTTAAAGATGTTTTGCTAAAAATGGTTCATCATTATGTTTCAGACTTCTTTATTTCTTCTTCATGCTGTTTCTTATCTTTATAACTTATGTCTCTTCGAATTAACTCTTTTTGTCGTCTTATTATTTTTATATATATCTTGTTTTTTTCTGCTTCCTGAATTCTCTAAACCAAATATTATCGCGATTATCATGTTGGATGCGTAATCATTTTATTTTATTCGTTTCGTAGTTGAACGGGAGATAAAACTGGGTCAAAACAACGGGTAATTATGGGAGTAGAAAAAGTTTTTGGGTGGTAGGTGTTGAAAATCAAAATCTTTTTTAACATTAACTTTACCCACTTATCTGCCAAATGATATTTTTTTCAAGATTCACATAAATACAATCGCATACCGTAATTTTATCAACAAAAGTCCAACATGGCTTAATTTTTGTATTTCTTAAGAAAATCTACCGTTTCTGACTCCGTTGTTCATGCCTGATTTTTGCTCGTTCAAACCTGAAACTACAAGTCTCGGTAGATGACTGATTCTTCGATATTTAAAATAATAATCACATAAATCCGAACCTTATATTTCCTTATAAGGCTCGAAAATATATAAAACTATGATAGGTGTGCATTCTTTTGCAATATCTTGTTACATGACTGGATGGACCATCCCTTTTATATGGTGGACAATAACCATTCATGTGCCACTTTTCAATATGGGCAACAAAATTTGCGTGGCCATATCGTAATCCACAATTAATTTAATTCTACATCGCAAATCTAAAACCATGCATTCAAATCCCTTTTAAAATCTTGCAACAATTATGGAAAATCGCGAATTGATTCATCCAGCTAAGAACGTGAGCATGCGAACAAAACGGCTTTAGTTTTTAAAATGTGATGATGATAGTTAGAAAAAGAATCAAATTGTTAGAAAAAGAGACGTGATCTTATCGGTAACTATAGGATAAAACAAAGAAACCGAACCACATCTAATTGAACCAAAATTCATCTATCAAACCAAACCGAATTAACAATTATTATCTATAATATTAATTAAACTTAATTGTAGGTAGGTTTTCTTTTGGTTATAAGTTTTTGCTTAAGATATATTTTCTATATTCCAAAAAAACCCAAACAAATGTCCATCCCTAGAAAAAACACCGAAAATTCTTTTTAATCAATGTTATTAATTTCTTAATGGTGTATTTTGGTAAACCATCTTGATAAACGGTTTTTGTTTGTTGGTTAATTATTTGTCAGGCTATATATATAAAATAGAGACAACAAACAAAATAATAAAAAGAGAATGCCATGTCTATCGCACCATCACTACCAGTCAAATTGATCATCCTTATCCTCAGGCCCAAAGATTACAACCACTTTAAAACACACCCATATAAATATGTAATAATGTTGTTGTGTTAATAATTTAAATATGTAAATCTTAGAAACGGTTAGGATATTTTTAAAAATTTGAAAATCAAATTTGTAATTTCATTGTTTCGCTTTGCAGAATGGTTTTACTCAGTTGGAACCTTGGAAGGTCAAAGTAAAAAAATTTAAAATGTTAGGTTCTAAGAAAATAGTGGAGGAGACGAAACTAATAATAAAAAAAAAAAATAATAATGAAAAACCTGGATTCCATAGCTCCGGCGCTAAATCTTGAAACCTTTTGATTCCCGCCAGTAAATCCCAGAACCCCTAAAAAGGTATCGAGTGTTGCCGCCATAGATTTATTCCCCCATTTTCTAAAAGCGATCGCCACCGCGAGAATTGAGATTGTGAGGGTGCAGATCCATCCCGGCAACCGTATTCTATAGATCTAGGGTTTTATTAATCCGTTGAATCGGCGATATTAGGAACGAATAACAAATAGAGTAAAGAATTAGCATATTTTAGGTGTTTGATGAATTGCGCGAATCAACCCTAAACATGTACGGGAGAAAAGGGTATGAGCTGGTCAAAGATTTTGCGAGTGGAGAGAAAGGGCAGCTCAAACCTTTTAACGTAAGTTTTGACGAATGTTTTTGACGAATGTGTTCAGATTCTGGGCTTCTTTAATCTCCTCTTGTATTTCTTCTAACAGAGCAAGCTCTTTGACGAGACTATCGAAGAATGCGACCAGAATCACCATCTTATCCAGTCATTGATTAGGTATTTTCTCATTTGGAAACATAAAAAAATGTTACTTGAGAGGTTGATATTTCCCCCATTCACAGGAAAATGCAACAAGAAGGTTTGGATGTTCAGAACAACAGAAACGCTGACCACTATGGAGCACTAATTCACCACCTTTCCCTGATCCGGAACAAGCGTTGCCTCATGGCTTATCTGTGAGAAACCACTTTCGCTGCCTATCAACACCACAATCTCAGTTTCTAACAATTTTGGTGTCGCTGTGCAGATACAACCGAGCTGAAATTGTGCGTGACTTGGGGTGGAGAGTAGGGCTTGAACTTCTCGACCTCCCCTCTGAAATCCAAGAGAAGCTCACTTCACTTGAGAAGGAGTACTTCAAGAACCATTCCGTTGCTGTAAAATCCTACATGGGAAAAGTAGGGATGGAGTTGAATGTCGTAAGTCCTCTTTCCACCACCACCACCTTGCCTTCCAGATACTATAACATTAAGCTATTGGATTTTTTTTCAAGGATATGGTGCCTCCAAAAGATCCTTACATCAAGGTCAGAATTGTGGATGATATTGATCAAGGAATCGTGATGAGTGACAAAACAACTAATTTTGCACGTCACTCTATGCATTTCCTCAAACGAACTGATGCAGAACCATATATTGCTCGGGTCAGTCTTTTCGTTATTCCTTCCTTAAAAACTAGAATGATCTAAGTCCATAAATTTCTGCATTTTATTGAGAAATTGAAAGAATGTAAGCAAAAGCCTTGTTCAGAATTGACCTTTGTCAACTTGGTACCCTCAAGAATACTTGATGTAAATAGTCTATGAAGTTATAGGACAGTGTTGGATTCTTCGGACTCCCATTTGACGTTATTCATAGTACATAAAAGTGGTTGATCATTGCATTTCCATTAACAATTAAATGTAGTCCTTTTTGGTCGATTGGCAAATTTTAAGGGTTTGTGTCCAATCCTTTGGAAAAAGTGTTTCTAAATGTGAAATTGTGAATGGGAAAACAGGGCCAAATGGAGGAGCTAACAGGTTGATAGATCAAATGGAGGAGGAGCTCTGATGAATGATGGTCGAGTCTGTCACTGTGTTGAAAGAATGTAAGCTTTAGATAGCCCTTGTATGATTGTAAGACACGAAGAACATGAATCCTCCCTCATACCAAACTCATGTACAATTTATTTATCTTACAAAGTTACTTCTCTGTTGCAATAAGGCAACTTCAACAGCTCAAATTACTCTCATCATTCTTTTAAGGCCTTGAATGCTCTCTGTCGTTTTTGTTAGTTACTGGATTTTTCACAGTATAAGTAAACCGTGCATGAAACTATAAAAAACACGAATCAGCCATAAATTGGGGAACTAAAGGAATCAGCCATAAATCGGGCAAATTGCAAAACCTTGCTAAAGAGTAAGAGTATTAGCTTAGCATAATTAGCATTAGACAGAAGACAAAGCTTAGCAGACTTGGATGTTGCTTGCTACTCTTGTTGTTCCCAGAAAATATGATGTAAAATAATTTCCTTTTTATTTTATTCTCACTTTTGTGTGTTGACCAGAAAAAAAAAACAAAATAAATAAACGTGGGAGGTAGAGACATATTATTCGGGGGTTTTTTTTTCTTTCCAACAGTTGGCTAAGTCTGTTTTTTTCCCTCTGGTACGAACCTCTTTGAAATTGGTGTAATGGGTGTTTCAAAGAAATGGGCTTCCATAATCTCCGTCGTCGCATCTTCTCTGTTTGCATTCCTAATCGTCTTCCAGATTCCTCTTTTCAGGTATCAATCATTTCCAAAACCGTTCATCCTCAATCTCTCATTTCAAGTTGAAATTGATGGCAAATATCTATCGCTAGGGCGAAATTTGGATATTAGAATATCGTATATAGCATTGTGTTTAGGGATTGAAGAAATGTCTTATTACACCATTCATACATATGATTGCGGTTTGTTTGTGAGCAGAGTGGCTTGCAGGAACAAAAGGTGCGAAACACCAATAGAGATGATGTCCTCTGAGTTGATTGCAAGTGAAGTGATTCCTTCATCTGTTGTCAAGACCATCCTTTATCCTGGTGCTATTGCCAAGTCTCTTACTGCTGGCTCCACACTCCCCAGCTATGACCACTTGTTCCACTTTTACAGTTTCCACGACATGAATAAAGCTTCCCTTTCTTCCCATATTCATCATCTAGAGGTTGGTTTGCTTCTTCCATTCTCCTTCCATATATATACCTCATCTTTAGTCCATATAATAAATAATATAGGGATCTCTTGCTTCAGGTGATTGCTGGGAGTTGTTTATGTCTTCTTGGTGCTTTACTCAACCTCTTCAAACCCACCAGAATAAGCTTTCTTGGCACTCTTTTGATCTTTTGGGGTCTTATCAGAGACATTCTTCTTTTCGACTCCACTCATTATTGGATTCTCGCCCACAGAAACTCCGTTCGTGTCTACCCAACGCTCTTTCTCGCATCACTCTCTGCATTTCTCTCCATGCGCAGCGACGTCAGGAAGATCATCAAGTGTTTCAGATCTATGCCCCTTTCCAAATCCACTAAAGGAGACTAGGCCCTCTGCTTCTCTAACTTAGATTCTAAGACGTACAAGAAACTCACTTTTCCTTTTCTGAGAAAAAGCTTCCCTGTAACTTAGAATGTCTACAATTAATGTTCCCTTTTTCTTCTCCATCTCATTACCATTAAGAATTTGATATATATGAATACATATATTACAGCATCTCTTGGAAAGAAGTTAATCTTATCCATGAAAAAAAGAAAGAAAAACCATTAATGCTACAGATGATGTCTGTACGAAAACAAATGCCCAAATAGCAACAATACACCAAGAGAAAGGTATATGCCTTCAGTCGGAGATCTTTCTAGGATCCTCTTCTGCTTCGGCTGCCAGAACCGTGAACCAGACGGGATGGTCCCCCACTTGTCTCTGCTCCTTTAAGTTTCTGTGCTTCCAGAACCTCAGCTTCATCCATCAGCATTGCTAACTGCACAACACACAACAGGTTTCAAACCCAACAATATCCATGAGAGAGAGAGAGTTTATGAGGCTAAACATACCCGGATCTTGTTCTCTCTCAGCCTGTCTTGAAGTGCATTGATGGCAGGACTCAAGCTGCAAAAGCATGAAGCCCCATGTAACGAATGAAAAAACCGCGTATCAAATGTTTTTAACACGGTTCACTAACCAGTATTCAATCAGCTTGCACATGGAAGCCTGATATGTCGATGTGTTGTGGATGAAAGCAAGAGGATGAACTCTCCCGTCCCTAGAGAAGTAACAGAAAGAGCTTTTGCACTAAAATCTCTATGATTAAGTAGGAATAAGGTGTATCCAAAAAAGATTGAATCGAAAACCTCATGCTTTGCTGCACGGATTGGTGGTACGCTGCTCGTTCCTCATCGTAGAGTACTCTTTGCAGATCCTTAAAAGATGCTAAAGGTGAATTGAGTTGAAGAAGGGATGAAGTCGGCAAAACATGAAGTGGGACTTCTTTTCTAACATACCCTACTCCGCTGCACGTAAAATCTTTAGCTTAAGTAATTACGTAAAATAAATGAACAGAGCAGTGTTCATAATCCCAAAAGAGCATGTTGAGAAATAAATACCTGGTTTCCAAATTTGATCGGAGCATCGCCTCTTGCATGCTTTCAGACATGTCCATTGGGTCAATTGCTATAGCTGAGCTGCTGAGATTGCCTGAGCTGTAGTTTCCACTAGTTCCATCTCTTCCAGTGCTGTTGGCCTCAGCATTGTTAACAAAGAAAGCCCCAAAATCTGAAACTCGTCCTCCACCCTACTCAGCCATACACACATACAAGGCTCAAACATCAATGTGTAGTTCAGTCACAATACCATGATTGTCTCAAGAATTTGGAAAGCACACCACAAATTACAATTTGACAACTTTTCATTAAGGTCTGAGTAAAATGCTATAGCTTTAGGCAAAAGAGACCTTAGATCCGGAAGTTGTAGCAGTATCACTTGTGTCTTGCTCAGGATTGTCTCCCCGAGTAGAAGAGGATCTGTGGGGTATGGTGTCTGAAGAACTAAATGAAGATTCTAAATCGATAACAGAATCTTTATTAGCAAGTACGAGGCTCATTGTTTGAGGACTAGGATTAGGCTTTCCATCAGAGGACTGGAAAGCGATAACTTGGATTCTACCAACCTGGAAAGATCAAACTAAGCGAATTCAGAACATTTTCTTGTAACAGTTTCAACTTCCTTATAATGCCACTCATAGTAAATACTAACTAACCTTGTTAGCATCTTCACTAAAACAGGAAAATATGAGGCCAATAAACCCAGAATCTAAAAGCTGATACATAGCTTGTGTCCGAACATCTGCAGCAAGAAACAAGACATATAGATATGAGGAAAAAACATGTTTTGACTTGGTAAAGTTAGAATGATTTATACATACCGACATGGGAAGGAAGCACGGTAATATGAGGATGGGAATGGTACCATCCAATGACCCGAGTTGTTCTACCCGTTGATATGGTCATTCTGTGTCGAGGCTGTTAGTTAAGGAAGTCTTGATTTAACCAAAAAAAACATATCTAAAAGACACATATGTGGCAGAGAAAATGTTTTAAAGGATATATCAGCCTGAGCTGAAGCAGCAGCCAACTGTTCAGGATTGGTTTCTACTCGATCCTTTTGCCGATCAGACCGTGACTGAGGCGATGCTCCCCAGATCAGAGCTGTGGTACTTCCGTTTTTTGAGTACTATTCAATTTCCAATTAAAAAATCATTAAAGAAAACAAAGAGTCGTAACCATGAATCTGAAGCAAAATCGAATCCAAGATGGGAAATTGAAGAGTGGGGGAACCTCGATATCGCCGAGAAGGAGACCCATGATTTCTTCGGTCTCGGTGGACAATGCGTGAGTGAGGCAAGTCAACCAGACATCCTCGGATATCTTTACGCATGTCAAAGACATCACTTCTGAAGAGATCTTTCGATTTACTTTTTTTTTTGTTTTCTCCAGATTTTGTTTGCTTATTGCAGAGTTCCTTCCAATTGGGATTAATTATAACATACGCACGGTCCACGGTGTTCCCCCATTCTCTTCTCAAATCTCAACCCTACATAGTACATATTATATAACTCTTTGACATAGGTAGGACGGAAATTTTGCTTCAGAATTAAAAACTATCGGAAACTCGATTCCGTGTCCAAAAAATTCCCTTTAAAAAACATGTTAAAATTTTTACACTTTCGTTAAAAAATATTGTATCCTAAACAATCTAAATGGTAAAATTATTTTTGATAGGTCTATCGTCACAAAACCGAAAACTGATTTAATATTTTGACATTTGTACACATTACTTTTCGTATTTTATCTATAAATTATCTTTTGTCTAACATGTGAGATGTTATAAGTGATTAATTTGATTAGTTGAATGAAATTATTCTGAAAGATTTGAGTTCGGTGATTACAACATATAATTGGACGTAAAACTATTCGGTGGAGTTAGAGAAAATTGAAAATGAAGATGGTGATTTTGATTTTGATTTTGAATCATATTATTTTGTATTATTCATGTTGAGTTATATAAAAATGTATTAAACTGGTGTTTTTAATGTGTTTAATATAATATGATATCTAATTTTTATATAG
>VBRH01000118.1:69094-81248 GCA_014578085.1 Cardamine resedifolia
TTTATATTATTTAATCAATATTTTTATTTTGAATTTACACCGTTCAATATATCATCCATCAACTGATAATCTTCAGGTTTCACAATGAGATTTGAGCTATATATATATATCACTTCTGAGCTGCTTGAAATTTGCATTTGTGTGAAAAAAATGTTCCTTGTTTATACTCATTGCAGATAGGATAGAAGCAACAAGGTTTCAATATAGAGAGATTTAAGTTTTTGAGTCTCGGTTGTTTTTGTGAAACACAGTCATTGGTGAGGAGTGATTGGTTCTTGGAGATATATGGCAGAGGTGAAGGATCAATTAGAGATTAAGTTCCGGTTAACTGATGGTTCAGATATCGGTCCTAAATCGTTTCCAGATGCTACAACCGTTGCAACATTGAAGGAAACCGTTGTTGCTCTGTGGCCAAGAGGTCAGTGTCTATATGCTTACTCATTTACTCTGCTTTATTATCACTCTGATCATTTCTCCATGACCAGAAAAGTTAAGACTTTATAATTGCATTGTAAAGGCTGCATAAAGTTGAAACTTTCATATTAAACTCAAATCTCCCCAACGCCTAAATTATCATAGACCATTCCAGAATGCCTCATCTCATTCCTTGAAACATTCACTTCTCAACTTACCGATAAGGTCTGTTACTGAACTGGCAAAACTACACTTCCCCTAGGCTAGTTTACGATAGTCCTGCACTAGACTTATCAAGAAGGCCTTCTCATCTCTCCATGAGAAAGATGCTGGTTTTGCTTTTACATTGGTTACTTCGTCTATATCCGTGGTAGAATCATAACCTCATCGGTGTTATGATATTGAGCAGAAAAGGAGAATGGGCCGAAGACAGTGAAAGATGTGAAATTGATAAGCGCAGGTAGAATATTGGAGAACAACAAGACGGTTGGAGATTGCAGGAATCCTGTCTGTAATCTCTCAGGTGGAGTCACCACAATGCATGTTCTCATTCAACCTCAGGTTACTGAAAAAGGTAATCTTCTTTTTTACAAACAACTTATTGATTCTTCATAAAAGCTTCTGTTTTTAATTGATTGTTGTTACTGTTTGTATACCTCATCTGTCTAAGGTCATGAGAATCTGAGATCTTTGCTCTGCTACTGTTTTAAACAGAAATGAAGAAGAAGAAGAAGCCTAAAGGTGATGCGAAACAGAACAATTGTGTCTGCTTGTGTTTTGGACAACGGTTTTAACAAACGTGGAAGACAAGTAGAGTTAAAAGCTTGGGAGATTCTGTTCTTGAGCCTTCTTCAATATATTTCTTTCTTTTGGTAATATTGTTTTTGGTGACACCATTGGCTTTTTGATCGCTTGAGGTTTGGTTTCTCATGTAATTCTGGAATTATAGGGACAAAAAAAAAACCAATTTGCAGATTTGATTGAAATCATTAGGAAAAAAAATATTGCAGCAAAAGTGACCTATCAGAGGATAACTAAACAAAGCCTGCGAGTGGCTAAACATTGTTTGATTTCCGTTACTACAAGGCCGATCTCGTTATCATCGGCCTAAGTTTTGGAAATAAAATATATTTTTTATTGTTTCTGCTTTATTTTGGACGGCTCATATTATTTCTACTTGGAAAAATCCTATATTTCCTTGAGGGAACACGTGTCAGAAGAAGCTCTAAGTTGCGCACCTCATCCCGAGGGTTCACGAAGACTCCGGCGTCGTTTAGCATCTTCTCCTCTCTTTATTACTTCCTCCTTCACCTTCTTCTGGTTCTCGCTAAACTACGCGAAGACAGAACAAAAAAAGAAGCAAAAGAGATATCTTTGCTGAATTCTTAAGTAAACATCTCGCCGTTTTGGCGATTTCGTGCCAGACTCCGTGTTGTATTTTATCTTCCTTTATCAACTGCTTACCATTTTAAGTTTCCGATCAAATGGCGACGGCTACGACAGCTTCCACGGCGGCGTTTAGTGGTGTTGTTAGCGTAGGAGTGGAGACTCGAAGGGTTACTTCGTTTTCTCATCTTCAACCTTCTGTGGCCTTTCCGGCGAAGCCTAATTCATTCAAAGCTCTGAAATTAAAGCAGAGCGCGAGGCTCACGCGGCGGCTTGAGCATCGGCCGTTCGTTGTGCGATGTGAAGCTTCTTCTAATGGAAGGGTAAAGTCTGAAACTTTATGTTTTCTTTGTAATGTATTTTTTAAGTATTCGTTGTCTTTACGAATCTGGAATTGATACAAACACACTGGATTGCTAATTGTGTTTGATGTTGTTTGTATTGTATAGCTTACACAGCAAGAATTCACAGAAATGGCGTGGCAATCGATAGTTTCATCGCCAGATGTGGCCAAGGAGAATAAGCAACAGATTGTGGAGACAGAGCATCTAATGAAAGCTCTTTTGGAGCAGAAGAATGGCTTAGCTCGCAGGATTTTCTCTAAGATTGGTGTGGATAACACGAAGCTTCTAGAAGCAACAGAGAAGTTCATTCAACGCCAACCAAAGGTAAATAATGTCTTTTAGAGTTTGAGATTTGTGGTTTTTGTTTGTTTGGAAGCTAATGAGAATTTAGTAAATGACTTCAGGTGTATGGCGAAGCTGCTGGTTCGATGTTGGGGCGTGATTTGGAAGGTCTGTTTCAGAGAGCAAGGCAGTTTAAGAAAGATTTAGGAGACTCTTATGTGTCAGTGGAGCATTTGGTTCTTGCTTTCGTTGAAGATAAGCGGTTTGGGAAACAGTTGTTTAGGGATTTTCAGATATCAGAGAAGAGCTTGAAATCTGCAATTGAATCCATCAGGGGGAAACAATCAGTCATTGATCAAGGTTGGTGACTAAATTTGAGCTTGTCAGTTAAAAATTCGATTTTGTATTTAGTGGACAAGAGTGTTAATGTGTTTTGACAGATCCGGAAGGCAAGTACGAGGCATTGGAGAAGTATGGAAAAGATTTGACAGCAATGGCGAGAGAAGGAAAACTCGATCCTGTGATTGGTAGAGATGATGAGATCCGTAGATGCATTCAGATTCTCTCGAGGAGAACAAAGAACAACCCTGTGTTGATCGGTGAACCAGGTGTTGGTAAAACCGCAATTTCAGAAGGGTAAATTATCATCAGAACACTATATTTCAGAAGCTACACGTATGGTTATGTAATGCTAAGATCTCACATTTCCACTTTTGAAACAGACTTGCTCAGAGGATTGTGCAAGGAGATGTGCCTCAAGCATTGATGAACAGAAAGGTATTTAACTATTTATCTTTTTTCCTTACAATTTTGAGAACAGCTGATTCAGTCATCCTCTGATTTCTTTTCAGTTGATATCTCTCGATATGGGTGCACTCATTGCCGGGGCAAAGTACCGAGGAGAATTCGAAGATAGACTAAAGGCTGTACTTAAGGAAGTCACAGACTCCGAAGGCCAAACCATTTTGTTCATTGATGAGATCCACACAGTTGTTGGTGCAGGTATGCAACATCCTTTGATTGTATGGAAACACTTTATACTTTTTCTTGCAATGTTCGTAAAGTAAGTTTGATTCTTTTTTCTTTCAGGTGCGACTAATGGGGCGATGGATGCTGGTAATCTGCTGAAACCAATGCTGGGTCGAGGCGAGTTACGTTGTATCGGTGCAACAACCCTTGATGAATATAGGAAATACATAGAGAAAGATCCAGCCTTGGAACGTAGGTTTCAACAGGTTTATGTTGATCAACCTACGGTTGAAGACACGATTTCAATTCTCCGTGGTTTGCGGGAAAGGTATGAACTTCATCATGGAGTTCGCATCTCGGATAGTGCTCTAGTGGAAGCTGCTATCCTCTCTGACCGTTACATCAGTGGCCGGTTTCTACCTGATAAAGGTTGATACTTTTTTATTACCATTTTATTATGTGATCTTCATCAATAGACAGTGTTACTAACTGATTTGTTAATTGGTTTTCTAGCAATTGACTTGGTTGATGAAGCAGCAGCCAAATTGAAAATGGAAATCACATCGAAACCGACAGCTCTTGACGAGCTTGACCGTGCAGTGATAAAGCTTGAAATGGAGAGGCTTTCACTCACTAACGATACAGACAAAGCTTCTAGAGAGAGATTGAATCGAATCGAAACAGAATTAGTTTTACTAAAGGAGAAGCAAGCTGAGTTAACCGAACAGTGGGAGCACGAGAGGTCTGTTATGTCCCGTCTTCAGTCGATTAAAGAGGAGATTGATCGAGTAAACCTTGAGATCCAGCAAGCAGAACGTGAATACGATCTTAACCGTGCAGCAGAGCTCAAATATGGAAGCTTAAACTCGTTGCAGCGACAACTAAACGAAGCAGAGAAAGAGCTGAATGAATACTTAAGCTCTGGGAAATCTATGTTTAGAGAAGAGGTATTGGGTAGCGATATCGCCGAGATTGTGAGTAAATGGACTGGAATCCCGGTATCAAAGCTTCAACAATCCGAAAGAGATAAACTTTTACATTTGGAAGAAGAATTGCATAAACGGGTAATTGGTCAAAACCCAGCAGTGACCGCGGTAGCTGAAGCGATCCAACGATCAAGAGCTGGTCTTTCAGATCCAGGCCGTCCAATAGCTAGTTTCATGTTCATGGGACCAACCGGTGTTGGTAAAACTGAGCTAGCCAAAGCACTTGCTTCTTATTTGTTCAACACAGAAGAAGCTTTAGTGAGAATAGACATGAGTGAGTACATGGAGAAACATGCTGTGTCTAGACTCATTGGAGCTCCACCTGGATATGTTGGTTACGAAGAAGGAGGACAGTTAACAGAAACGGTTAGAAGAAGGCCTTACTCGGTCATCCTCTTTGATGAGATTGAGAAAGCTCATGGAGATGTCTTCAATGTGTTTCTCCAAATTTTGGACGACGGGCGAGTCACAGATTCTCAAGGACGTACAGTGAGTTTCACCAATACCGTTATTATTATGACCTCGAATGTTGGTTCGCAGTTTATTCTGAACAACACGGATGATGATGCAAAGGAGCTAGCTTATGAAACGATTAAAGAGAGAGTGATGAATGCTGCAAGATCAATCTTTCGTCCTGAATTCATGAATAGGGTTGATGAGTATATAGTTTTCCAGCCTCTTGACCGTGAGCAGATCAACAGCATTGTCCGCTTACAGGTATGCTTTCTTTACTTAGAAAAATCGCGAAATTGATTATGCTGATGAAGTTTTTAGAGTCTGATCTCCAAAGGTAGCTATTGAACGCAATTAGAACTAGGTCAATTAGATTGTTTGATAGGAAGTTATTGCTTACAAATGCTCGTTGGTGAATGACATCTGATGATATCTAATTGCATTCGAATGATTACTTCTTGGTCATCTGGAGTGTTTTAAAATGGATTTGCTCAAAGTTCAAAATTATATTCAAAACCCTCATTGAATCTTTCTTTCTACAGCTGGCACGTGTGCAGAAGAGAATTGCGGACAGGAAAATGAAGATAAACATCACAGATGCAGCAGTTGATCTTCTTGGAAGCCTCGGGTATGATCCAAACTATGGGGCTAGACCTGTTAAGCGTGTGATACAGCAAAACATTGAGAATGAGCTCGCTAAAGGTATCTTGAGAGGAGATTTCAAGGAGGAAGATGGCATTTTGATTGATACCGAGGTAACAGCATTCTCCAATGGCCAATTACCTCAGCAAAAGCTCCTATTCAAAAAGATTGAGTCAGAAACAGCGGATGCTGAACGAGAAGAAGAAGCTTTCTCAAAACAGAGCACTTGAAAAATGCAACCTTTTGAAGCTCAAGTAGTTTCAGACATTTTAGTACAGAAGTTCTAGTGAGTTACTGGTCACAGAAAACTGGTAATATTTATCTCAGTGTGAGTTTATATAAAATCATAAGCTGATGAGTCATTGTACTATTACTGATGTCTCAAAGGTGCAGAGATTATGGAAATTGTTGATCATAATTCGACTGCATATGAATGTTGAAGAATCTCTGCAGATGCAATAGATTTAGCAGAAGTATACAAATTTACAGATGTTTCACACATCAATGTTACATTGATTCGAATTGGTCAGTCGTCTTTGAGGCGAAGGTCCATTTTCACTTCCACCCAACAAAGAATTTCTCCTTTTCAATATATTTTCTTTAGCAAAGCAATTGTCTGCAAAAAACAAAACAAAAATCAAGATTTTGTTGTTGTCAGACGAAAGAAACCGTCTTGTAATACCCAATCAGAGTAGGTTTTGTAAAAACTACCTTGTTTCTTCTCGGTGTGATTGCAATCTTCGCTTGGATTTGCATCCTCTGAATCAGACAAAGGTGCCAGAGTGCAGATACCGAGCAAATGTCCGTTGAGGCAAACAAAATACTCGATGCAGTCTTCATAAGCTTCCAAGCGAATGCAGGCACTCTGAGGTATTATCTTAGCTTGTAGCATGCTCCATAGCTTAGCTTTACAGTACGGGCAAACCTCGGATGGATGAAAAGGAACCGCCTTGTTAATGATCACTTTCCGGACTTTAGATGTCGGGAATGACTTGAAAATCCCACGGAACAAACCCACATCGCCTTCTTCTCCTTGATCAAGATGCTCACATGGATCACAAACATAGAGTACGTCGGTTCTACATTGAGGAGGAAGGAGGCTTCTTCCCAATGTTCTTGAGAACCGGGTTCTGTAAACAAAGTGGCCTGGGATTTGAACCGTGCTATTGAAAAGACCGCCTTGTGCACATCCTGAGCAGTAGATGAGAAGTTTCCCAAGGGCTCGCCAGTTACCATCAATGCAATGACTACCGCTAGATTGCAAATCAAGCATCATTTTGGGGGCACGAGTCTTGCAAAACTCTTTCCATAATACCCGTTTGGCGAAATCATCAAACCATTTGCATACACAGGAAAGTGTTGCAACTAATTTCGGATTCCAATTCAAATGTTGGAACACTAATAACAACACGTCTTCGCTTAAGTGGCCACTCGTGCAATGGCAGCTTGGGGAGTGTGTGCAACGATACTGCTTTGGTAAAATCATTCTCTCTGCGTTTCAATCAAAGAAGGAAACACAAAGAGCTTCTGCAAAGAGAGAAATAAAGATACATCACTTCCTCATAGTCTAATACACTTGAGATCCATATCAAACAGATTCTAATTTCACTGAATTGCTAGGGCATAGACATAATAAGCATCTCGGTGTCATACAGACTCCACAAGAAATGGGATGAGCCATTAAACCAGATTCAAGATAAGAACTCATCACCACCAAAAGATACAGAGAAAACAAAAAAAGAGCTTGCGGAAGAAGATGAATTGAGCAAAGCTAGGGGAAACTATCAATTAGAAGCACTGAAACTAACACAAAAAAGTATCCTTCACACACATTTACAAACCACACAGAGTCTCAAGGGAACTACTTTCTCACTACTAAGAGGCCTCTTTACATCCAAAAAATGATGCTAGGAGAAGAAGGGAAATTACAGATTCATTTGATGATCTCTAGACATTACTTCTTATCAAACAAAACATCTGGACCAGTCATTTACCCTGAAACCAATATTCCAAGTCACGAATTCTCCATCATCATTATCTACTATCAATAACAATGGAGTCAAACTAGCTCAAGACCTTCAAAGGCAACGCCCACAATGTAACTCAGATCTATAAGACCACATCAAGAACAAAACTCTAATTTAAAAAAACTAGCAATCCGAGCCCTATAATCTTCTCCTGAAAACTCATTTCTAGTCCCTAAAAATTACCATAGACAAACGCCACAAACCAAACACACAGCAAAACGAAGATCTTTAAAAGAGTAAAGGGAAGAACTTTACCAGAGCAAAATTGAGAACAGTTCAACGAATTGCTACTAAAATGAAGTTTACTAGAAAGAGCTTCTGCTCCTAATCCCAGAAACCACAACTAGAACCTGAAAATCAGGGCATTTAAAGGTTGAAAGCAATAAAAATACAAATTAAACAAAACAAAAAAAAAAAGGAGAATTTTCGACGGAAACAATGAATGAGGAACCTCGAAAACTCCGAAACAAAACCCAGATTCCAGAAGGTGGAAGACAAAAACAAGATGAAAAATCAGGTGGCAGAAGAAAACAACGAACAATTCGCGGAGACAAATCGATAAGGAAATAAATCTCAAAAGCTTTAATGTTTTTTTACTCCATGTAGCTCAACAAGGAAAATTAAATTAAGTCCAGGAATGGTAGAGTGACAGCCTGTGAGACAAGTATACGACAATAACCAATGTAAATATGACACGTTGGATATAGAATCTACATAGTCAATGCATTTAAAGGACGGCGTATTTCTTTTTCAGCCCCTAGATTTTACTCAACTCACAGATTGTAACCAAACTTACAAAATCTCCAAACCTTTCTTAGTCTAATTCGATTTGACATAATAACGCTCACAAACTGTATAATCTTATGCGAGTCATTACACCCTTATACATCTACATATGTTTACATACATAAATACATACATAAACAATTTGATTACACACTTATTCATCTACATATGTTTACATGCATATATAAACACCAGTCAAGACTTTTAGTTAAGAGATTGTAATGAGAATAATCATTATATTTTTTATGTTTTTGCAGTAGAAGTTTTTTCTTGGAGAGATATGACAGACTCAAAAGCACCCACTAAAGCCTTAACTTTGCTCTTGCGAGTCTCCACAAGCTTATTAGCTGTTTCCTCGATCACATTGTTGAACAACACTCTTGAATTTCTCTTCTTCTGTGTGTCTTGGTGTTTCAGAACAACTGTTAATGATCTGTGTTTGTGTTGTTGTTCCTTGTCGTTGCTAAAGTTGGTTCCTTTGGTCTTTATGCTTCTCCGACCACCAGATTTCGAGGTTGTGTCAGCCCCGGACACGATTTTTCCTCTCTTAAACTTAAGCTTTCTTGGACTGTTGTCTCGTAATCCAAAATCTATATTCTTTCCACTTTTGATTCTCAGTTTCATCGACTTGCCATATACAGCGGATTCTGTTGAGAGGACTTTGCTTTTCCCTTGCCTTGTTCTGTTCTTATCTTCAGATAAAGATGCATTCTCATCATCTTCTTCCTCTTCTGCTTCTTGAGAAGATTCATCATCAGCTTCAGTCACAATACACTCAGCTTCATCTTGGCTCTTCTCACTCTTTGGATCATCAGTAGGTGAATCCATGACACACCTCTGGTTCTGATCCGATTCAACAATCTCATTCCCTGTTTCAATCTTAACAACATAAAGAGTTTTCTCGTCAACCAAGTCTTTACACTTCTCATCCACCAGTTTACTCTCCTTCTTTATCTTCAAGCTTCGGGAATAGCGTTTTGAGGACATTGAGGCTCTTGAAGGAACAACTACTGCTTTCTTTGGTTCTGCAGCTCTAGATTCGCCATTAATCTTCTTTCTATTGACAGTACTGCGCCGAAGAGCCATCGCTGCTGTTTGTGCAACAGATTTCAGCTTCAAAGCAGTGACACGCCTGTTATCTTCAACCATCTCTTTAGATTTTGATCGTGCCACATAAATCGTTTTGAAAGACTTTGAGACCGTCTTCTTCTTTCGCTTAGTCGAAGCAGCTAACCGAGATTCAGTTAAAGACACCATCTTTTCATTTGTTCTATCTGCATTATTCTTCTTAACATCACAAACTCTGCTAGAAAAGTTTCTAACTTGGCTCTTCGCATGATCAAAGCCACCACAAGAATCATCTTTGCCACAACCAAAAGAAGGATTTAACACCGATTTGGTCAATGCCTTCTTCCTCAATGGTGAATCCAAGTTGAGAGTCCCAGAAAAGCTTCTGTTAACCCTTTTAAGACGAGAAACTCCTGGATTGTCTTCAGATTCATGTTTCCTTCCGAATTTGCAGGCATCATGACAAGAACCAGTAGGTGATCTGAGATAATTAGGAAGAATTTTTTCTTCAGTGTATAAAAAACTCAGTTTTCCAGTAGAAATCCTTCTCCATGATCTGTTTACATCCGGTGAATTAGGCAAACGTACGGTCTCCTCAGCCATTAAGCAGCTAGAGAGAGAGAGAGAGAGATCCAATGGTAATTTCTTTAACTAAAAATGTTAAAGAACAAAGAAAAAAAGGAAAATGTTTGAATCAGGAAATCAAAGGACTCTAACCTTTTGACGTTCTTAACAACACATTTAGGCTAGAGAAGACCCTCGACCTCAAAAACAAAAAAAATACAAACTTAGCTATTCATGAATATATATGTTGAACATTTATCAAAACACTGAAAAACCCATTCAGTTTCAAGCAAACTAAACAAGAACCTAATAACCTCTGCTTTATCAATTCATGAGACTTTTCTGAACCAAAATCATTTCTGTTAAATTTGCAAAAAGAGCTCTTCAAGCATTGGATCGACGTAAAAGGTAGAAAAATCTCACCTTTTGGTTATTGCAGAGAGCTTTCAGGATGTAAAAGACGCCATTCATTCTTTCTCTGAGGTTTTTGTTTCATACCAAAGAGAGAAGAAATCTGTTTCTTTCGTTTTTGGGTATCATTGATTTGAGGATTTTCTCCGCATTTTGTGCAGATTTCTTAGGAAAGGTTATTCGTTTTTTCTTCTTTGCTTTTTGTTATAACTTTTCGAATGAGAGAAGAAAAACAAAATAGCAATTTAAAACTGACACGTGTGGTGTGTGTGACCAGTGACCACTTTTATTTATGGGCCAGATTTAGTAGGCTTGCGTGGCCCTTCACCCTAGTTCTTCTGCCAACGAGACATGTATGGGTTTGTTTTAGGATAATTAAGCTGGGTTGACTGAATATTTGTTTTTGAGTTTTAAAATAGAAGAGTTTTAAAAGTGGAAAATATATAGTTTTGGAAAATAAATAAAAAACAACAAGGGGTTCTTTACAAAAAAATTTTTTATCAAATCATATTTTCAAAACACGTCGTATTTTATTTTTTATATATTAAAAAAACTCATTGTCTTTCTTTTTGGAATGTTAAATTAATTCATCAACAAAAATGAAGTTATTTACAAGTTCTTCAAAATTGTTCAAATAAAAGCAAACCAGAAAATAAAGAGGAAAGCTTGATCAAAAAAGAAAAAGCGAAGGAGACCAACGAATTTGGTGCCACCGTATGTTTTTAGAATATTGCCAAAGAAAACTAATACTTAACTGTGTTTTCGACCCAAAAAACTATAATAACTGTGCCAAAACTGAATTCGAACCAAACAAACAGACGTGAAAACCCGAACCAAAAAAATCGGTTTTGGTATTTTATAATCCGAGAATCTAAAAACCGAATTGTATAAATATAAAATCGAGCATTTTCAAAAAGAATAATACTACTATTAAACAGTTTTTGGGTGAAAATAGTTGGTTCCACATAAGCCTAGATCTTCTTGGCGTGTCGAACTCAAAAGCAAAAGATATGTCGTGTTCAAATCTCCAAGCCAAGGCCAAAATCGGTATTTCATTGTTTCTATTTATTGGTATCAGAGTCTATCGAAGGAATGTCGACCAACCAGATGCAATCATATCAAATAATGTCACGTTTTATTTGCCATATTATGCCACTTTGGTCCCTAATGTTTTTCTTCTTCCCCTGGTCTTAACGTACATGGACACGAAAAAATAAGAGAATTACTGCACATGGTTTTTTTTTTTGTCCTTTACACATAAATAATAGTCCACATTTTTCGCTATTATTTCCTGAAAATATGTCGAGAAAAGATAATGACGAAATTGGTAAACCTTTATCCCAACCGGAAAATAATGTATTGCTAATATTATCTTAACTATCATAAAGACGTAAAATTGTTCATATATAATAATACTATATGCAATAAGAATGAGTTGAACAAATTAGCTGTCTTCCATCTCCATTTCGTTCATCTTCATTTTATTCATATTTATTCCACTCTTTATTTATTTTTAAGGTTAGTCGAAGAATTTTGGATCAAACTCATATATATTTCCGTTAGAAAATATTTGTTACTTTCCCAAACGGATTTGAACTATAAAGGCTTAAGAGAATATATTTTTTTTAGAGGATCCGAAAACTTGCCACTAGCTCAAAACTCACTTTGATCCTTTTTATATTTACATCTAATCATGTGTTTTAATCCTACCTAAAACAAACAATTCAATTAGAGTCGACACAAATCATGTGTGTTCTGTTGATATTGGTCGTGACTCGAATTATAAATGTTTGGTATGGATTTGATTTTTTTTTTTTTTTTT
>VBRH01000118.1:81285-96943 GCA_014578085.1 Cardamine resedifolia
TTTTTTTTTTTTTTTTCCAAGTTTGGTATGGATTTGTGTGACTCAAATTGCGGAAAATTTTGCTGTCAGGGTACGTGAGGTACGCATGACCGATACTACAAAAAAATGAATTTAATATAGTAAACTACAAAAAGTAAGTGTGAGTAATATTGAAAATCGGAATTAAAAATGACAGTTTTTGCTGTTAAAAACATTATGAGTATCTGTAAATCTGTAACCAACAAATGCCTAATTACGAGATGAGGTTTGGTCGTATGTGGCTTACGTCCACACGTATTCAATTCTTAATCAAGTACATATACAACTATCAACTGATGACAAAAATGAATCTATCAATGAGTCAAAAAATCTACCAATAATTACTAATAATAAAGACAATACCTACATATAATTATGAAAGCATATTCTTGGTAGAGCTAATGAACAATATCAAGTCTGAACAGAAAATAAGTGTTCGTGTTTGTTACATCTTAAATTTTTTTTCTGAAATCAAGTAATTTATTTGTAATTTGTATATTACCATGCAATATCGTTACAAATATAAGATTCTACTCTCTTTTTCCATCGTCAAATCTGCAATTTAAACATAATTGTTATATACTAGTTTACTTAAAATAGTATATATACTAAAAAGTCTATAATCTTATTCTTACACATACATCATAATATCTTATACTTATAGTAGAGAGATTATATGAAATTTGTCCTCAAGTAAACTTAGCTAAACTTCAATGATTTAATAAAAATAATTAATTATTATAACAGTCCAAATGGGTCCACTTTAGGGCCCTATGATCTGTACGGAATCCAATTTGTTCAGTGTCTATTGTGGGCCGTTACTAAAGGTCTCTTTATTACCACATACTCACACTTGACAGCTCATCATCTCTCTCCTCGTCAAGCCCGGTTTGGTTTCCGATTTACGCCAATCTTCGGGTATGTTTTATACCGGAGTCTCTCCTAACATTAAACCGAATCTTACTCGAAACGTTCGTACCACACTCTATACAACCTACCTCTCTCTCCGCCACTGTCTCTTCTTTCTTCAATCTCTCCCTGCAAATCTTCTCTCTATCCCATGGTGGTTCCTCTACTTCAATCATGCCCTCTCACCCGAACTTCCTCTTCAGGTATTTCCAATTTCCAATTTATTCATATATATCTCTATGCTTGTAATTGCTCAGTAGTGGCCGTACTTTGCCAATTTTCAAAATGTCTTGTTTTTTCTGTTCCCTGAGAATAATATTTTTCCCCGAGAAACAGTTTTCCCGGAGAAGCTACTCGTTTTTTAAACTGTTCTATAGCGAACAAGTCACCATGCAAGCAATTCCTTATAATCGCTAGCTAAATTTTGTCTTCAATCGTTTTTTTTTTTTGTCTGGGAACGAATTCAAAACTGTGTACTATATAACGAAGAGATGATTCCGAATGAATTTATTTGCTAGTAAATTAGTGTTTTACGATTTTAATTTTCAGGTGGATTGGACTGTTTTCCGAGAAATTCCGTCGACAAACGACTGGAATCGAAGAAATCAGCATCGTCCGAAACAACGGCGGAGAATCAAGCAGCGGCAGCGATGAAACGCCTGTGCTGAGCTCCGTCGAGTGTTACGCCTGCACACAAGTAGGCGTCCCAGCTTTTCACTCAACCAGCTGCGATCAAGCTCACGCGCCGGAGTGGCGCGCCTCCGCCGGATCTTCCTTAGTCCCAATCCAGGACGGATCCGTCCCGAGTCCAGTCCGACCCCGCTTCAGACATCTCAAAGGTCCTTTCGGCGACGTTCTCGATCCCAGGAGCAAGCGCGTGCAGAGATGGAATCGCGCGTTGCTTCTAGCTCGCGGGATGGCTTTAGCTGTAGATCCGCTTTTCTTCTACGCGCTCTCTATCGGTCGAACCACCGGACCGGCGTGTCTTTATATGGATGGCGCGTTCGCGGCGGTGATTACGGTGCTCCGCACGTGCCTCGACGCTGTTCACCTGTGGCATGTGTGGCTTCAATTTAGACTGGCCTACGTCTCCAGAGAGTCCCTTGTCGTTGGCTGTGGGAAGCTCGTTTGGGATCCACGCGCCATCGCGTCTCACTACGCACGCTCCTTCACTGGCTTCTGGTTTGATGTTTTAGTCATCCTCCCTGTCCCTCAGGTCAACTTTTCAAAATCAAAACAACCTTCAAACTATTCCAATATTATCAAAATAACCCTACACCTCTCGTTCATATCAAGAAAGCCCCTATGAATCATTTGAAAAGTGATTTACATTTTTTGATGAATCCTGATTTGAGATGCAAATGTGAATTCTTTGTTTGCAGGCTGTGTTTTGGTTAGTGGTGCCGAAGCTGATAAGAGAAGAGAAGGTTAAGCTGATAATGACGATTCTTCTGCTAATCTTTTTGTTCCAGTTCCTCCCCAAGATATATCACTGCATATGCTTGATGAAAAGGATGCAAAAGGTCACTGGTTACATTTTTGGGACTATTTGGTGGGGTTTTGCTCTTAATCTCATCGCATATTTCATCGCTTCTCACGTACGTCCTCTCAAGCTAGAAACCACATTTCCCACTGAATATAATGTGTCCTGCAACAATGCACTAAACCAACTACTAGGTTCCATGCCAAGACGTGATATTAAAATCGGATTTTTAATGGAGGTTCTGGTGGTTTCAGGTTGCTGGGGGATGCTGGTATGTTCTCGCAATACAGCGTGTTGCTTCTTGCATAAGACATCAATGCATGAGGAATGGGAACTGCAATCTTAGCCTGTCTTGCAAAGAAGAAATTTGTTACCAATTTGTGTCCCCGACAAGCACAATTGGATATCCATGCTTATCTGGAAACCTTACCAATGTGGTCAAGGAACCTATGTGCTTAGACCCTGACGGACCATTCCGATTTGGTATCTACGGTTGGGCACTTCCAGTCATCTCCAGCAACTCTCTTGCGGTTAAGATCCTTTACCCCATCTTCTGGGGCCTAATGACTCTCAGGTGATTGCTTGGTTTTACATATTAAGATTTTACGTCTTGGATCATTTAAAAAATCTGATTGACAAATACTGATCCTATATTGGATTTCTCTTTGTACAGCACATTCGGGAATGATCTTGAGCCTACAAGCAACTGGCTCGAGGTTATTTTCAGTATAGTTATGGTCCTTAGCGGGTTACTACTCTTCACGCTATTGATCGGAAACATTCAGGTAAACTATGCAAGGATAAGTCTTTCCTTATATGATATTGTGTATTGATGGAATCAGAAGATTTTAACAAGCAGTTTACTTTCTTTTGAAGGTGTTTTTGCATGCTGTAATGGCAAAGAAGAAGAAAATGCAGATACGTTGTAGGGATATGGAATGGTGGATGAAACGTAGGCAGTTACCTTCCCGGTTAAGACAGAGAGTTAGGCGATATGAGCGGCAGAGATGGACTGTCTTGGGTGGAGAAGACGAGCTGGAACTTATACATGATTTGCCTCCGGGTCTTAGAAGAGATATTAAACGATATCTTTGCTTCGATCTCATTAACAAGGTACCAGGAAACGAATGTTACACGCAATCTTGTTAAGACATGTGAAAGCAATAACTGTTAAGTCTCTGACATGTTTGATTTCTCTCAGGTGCCATTGTTCAGGGGCATGGACGATTTGATCCTCGACAACATTTGTGATCGGGCTAAACCCCGCGTCTTCTCTAAAGACGAAAAGGTACTCAACATCATAAGAGCCAAAATTTAAGGTTTTCATGATGCCTTTAGCTTGTAAAATCTGAGTTCTTTGGTGTCACTGATTGTCACAGATCATCCGCGAAGGAGATCCTGTACAGAAAATGATATTCATCATGCGTGGGCGAGCCAAACGTACCCAGAGCCTAAACAAAGGCGTTGTAGCCACTAGTATGCTCGAACCAGGTGGTTACTTAGGCGATGAGCTACTCTCGTGGTGCCTACGCCGTCCATTTGTTGACCGTCTTCCCCCTTCCTCGGCAACATTTGTCTGCCTCGATAACATTGAGGCTTTTTCCCTCGGATCTGAAGATCTTAGGTACATCACCGATCATTTCCGTTATAAATTCGCGAACGAGAGGCTTAAGCGGACCGCAAGATACTATTCCTCAAACTGGAGGACTTGGGCCGCTGTGAATCTTCAGATGGCGTGGCGTCGGTACAGGAAGAGAACCCGGGGTGGTGGTGGTGAAAACAACGGTGGTGCAGGCGGTTCGATGAGTCCTGTGTCGGAGAATAGCGTTGAAGGCAACAGTGAGCGCCGGTTACTTCAGTATGCCGCGATGTTCATGTCCATCCGACCGCATGATCATCTCGAATAAAACCAAAAAAAAAAAAAATTCCAATATTTATCAGTCCAAATAATTGTGTTTCCATTGTTCGCAATTGATTCCCTTCTTTTTGAAAAAAAATCTTTATTGGATGATGTTTATTATGTTAAAACTAGCATATGAGTTTGTTTAAATGTTTTTTTGTGACAGAACCTGCCTCTACCAACATTTTGTCGAAACGATAGTGCAACACTTTTTTGACATGCTTATGAATGAATCAAAATGTTGCATAAGTTTTATAGTTTTCAATCGTGTTGGAGTAAAAGAAACAATCATGATGATCGGGCCAAAGGCCCAAAGCCCAAAGTTGTTTTGATAAAATATTTTTATTTACGGTTTGTAAAAGATATATTCGTTCTTGATCAAGTATAAAACGACATCGTCAAATCAAGTACGACGTAAGTCACAGATCGTATTTAGAGTTTTCGTGTTCTTTGGGTTTGTCTAAATTCAGTACTCCCAAAGCTCAAAGAGTTCATCATCACAATAAAACCTACTTCCCAAACCTCGCGATGGTTTCTCTCTCTATTTTCGTGAATTTTGTTTTTTCAAATGTTTAATTATAGTTTCAATTGTTAGTCTCCCAACTGTTTCGCTTTGATTCATCATCGGTGATTAAAGTTTCACAAAGACAAAAAATTCTATTTAATCCGAAAATCGAGTCTTCCGGTGATTGATTTGATTTGATTTGATCATATAGTCAATGGCGACGAGCAAACCTCAAAGATCGCCGGCTGAAATTGAGGATATTATCCTCCGCAAGATATTTTATGTAACCCTAACGGAGTCAGCTGATTCCGATCCTCGATTGGTTTACTTGGAGATGACTGCCGCCGAGATTCTCAGCGAAGGTAAAGAGCTTTTGCTCTCTCGTGATTTGATGGAGAGAGTGCTTATAGATCGTCTCTCCGGCAACTTCTCCGCCGCGGAACAGCCTTTCCCGTATCTAATCGGGTGCTACCGTCGTGCTTACGACGAATCGAAGAAAATCCAGTCGATGAAGGATAAGAATCTGAGATCAGAGATGGAGATTGTGACTAGACAAGCGAAGAAGCTCTCGGTTTCTTACTGTAGGATTCATTTGGCGAATCCTGACATGTTTGGGAACTTGGATAAAGCTAGCGGTGGAATGGATAATAAGCAGAAGAAGAGGAATGTATCGCCGGTGCTGCCGTTGATTTTCGCCGAGGTTGGTCCCGGTTCTTTGGATATGTTTGGAGGTAGTAGCAGTAGTGTTCAGTCTCCTCCAGGATTTTTGGATGAGTTTTTTAAAGACTCAGATTTTGATAGCTTGGACCCGATTCTGAAGGAGCTTTATGAGGACTTGAGGTCTACGGTTTTAAACGTATCAGTGCTTGGAGATTTCCAGCCACCATTGAGGGCACTTAAGTACCTTGTTAGCTTACCTGTAGGAGCTAAATCTCTGGTTAGTCATGAGTGGTGGGTTCCACGGGGAGCCTATATGAACGGTCGAGCAATGGAGTTGACGAGCATTCTCGGCCCTTTCTTCCATATTAGTGCACTGCCAGATCATACGCTATTCAAGAGTCAACCTGATGTTGGGTGAGTTGGAACTTATTTCTGGGTTTCTATTACTGAGAATTATGTAATCTTCGTGACTTTTGGGTTGTTTAGTTATTCAAACAGTTAGGACAATAAGAAATATTGTTTAGCTTTACTCACAGTAGAGACTTAATCAAAAAAGGAAAGATGCAGATATACTTAACACTGTTAGGTGATATATATTTTAAGCTAATATATGTCTTATTTTTTTTTTGTGAATATCAGGCAGCAGTGTTTCTCTGAAGCATCGGAACGTCGTCCTGCAGATTTATTATCATCCTTCTCCACAATTAAAAATTTTATGAACATTTTATACAGCGGGCTGCATGATGTACTGATGATTTTACTTAAAAGTACTGATACCCGTGAGTGTGTTCTACAGTTTCTTGCAGAGGTGATCAATGCTAATGCGTCGAGAGCCCATATACAGGTAATCATCCCATGAAGATGAATATTTGTTTTGGAATGTCATTCATGAATTTATATTCTCTTCTCTCGTTTTCATCAAGTTGGTATTTTTTTTATTCTTAAACCAGCATTCTTTAATGTGTATGTCTTGTATGACAGGTTGACCCACTCTCTTGTGCTAGCTCAGGCATGTTTGTTAACCTCAGTGCAGTAATGCTCCGGCTCTGTGAACCATTTTTAGACCCACATTTGACTAAGAGGGATAAGATTGATCCAAAATATGCATTCTGTGGCCATCGCTTAAAATTAAGGTATGGCCTCAAGATAATTCTACTTGTATTTACTCATTGGATTTTCATATTTTCATGATGAGTAATATTATTTATGATCCACGCCAGCGACTTGACTGCTCTCCATGCCTCATCTGAAGAAGTTTCCGAGTGGATCGACAAGGATGCTACGACAAAAGGAAATGGTGCTGGGCAAGAAAACGGGAATGAAAGTCGATTGTTACAGTCCAAAGAAGCCACAAGTTCTAGTAGTAATGCTTCTGGGCAAAATGCAAAGCCAACAACTAAATACACTTTCATTTGCGAATGCTTCTTTATGACTGCAAGGGTCCTTAATTTGGGTCTCCTAAAAGCACTCTCTGACTTTAAACATCTTGCTCAGGTAGTCATCATTACAGTTTTCCCGCACTGGAAATATTGAAGATTTGGAAAATTTGGAAATGATCGTGATAAATTATTTTGTAGAAAGCTCTTATTTAATCTTGGTTCCTTACATGTTTTCTGGTCAAGTCATTTGTCAGTGATGATGAGAAGGACAGAGCAAAAATTTGAACTTGATCACACTTTCTGATTGTGAAAGAGTCCTTGATGTATGGATTTGCAGAAGATTGTTATTATATTGTTCTTTACTTTTCTCTTTTCCCTATGATGTAGGACATCTCGAGAGGTGAAGACAATCTTGCAACATTAAAAGCCATGAGAGATCAAGCACCTTCTCCTCAGTTGGAACTTGATATATCTCGATTGGAAAAAGAGTTAGAGCTGTATTCACAGGAAAAACTTTGCCATGAGGCCCAAATATTGAGGGTTTGTAATCATATCCTCTGCTCTGAGAATATCTTTTACTTTTTCTCTGGACAGATAACATGATAGTAATAGCTGCTCTATCTCTATTCTGTTTTGAAGGATGGAGATTTTATTCAGCGAGCTCTGTCTTTCTACCGACTAGTGGTTGTTTGGTTAGTTGGACTAGTTGGTGGCTTTAAGATGCCTTTACCATCTACTTGCCCCATGGAATTCTCGTGTATGCCTGAGCATTTTGTTGAAGATGCAATGGAGTTATTGATATTTGGTTCAAGAATCCCCAAAGCTTTGGATGGGGTGTTGCTGGTATGCTTATTTTGGTCACATCCATCTATAGAAAATCATATTTTCGTACCTGCATTGATGATGATTGTTCTCTTCTCTTCAGGACGACTTTATGAACTTCATAATTATGTTCATGGCAAGTCCAGAATATGTTAGAAACCCGTATCTCAGAGCAAAGATGGTTGAAGTTCTGAACTGCTGGATGCCCCGTTCAAGGTGTTTTTCTTTCCATGAAAGAAAACTGCAAATCCTCAATTTGTGTTGCTATGCAACAATTTGTACAGTAACGGTCCACTAATCTCAGATCAATTTTTATTTGCAGTGGTTCTTCTGCTACATCTACTCTTTTCGAGGGGCATCAGTTATCTCTTGAATATCTTGTCAGGAATTTACTAAAACTATATGTTGACATTGAGTTCACGGGTTCTCACACTCAGGTGATTGCAAGAGATTTTGCTTAGTGGCTATAATATTCCTGGAGTAACGAGCTCCTCTCTATTGCATAGTACTTCAGAATATGCTAGATCTGGAAGCCATAATTGCTGTCCGCTCTTGCCTTTAATGTAACTGAAATCTAGTTATCCAAATGCAGTTCTATGACAAATTCAATATTCGCCACAACATTGCCGAGCTTCTAGAGTATCTCTGGCAGGTGCCTAGTCATCGAAATGCATGGAGACGGGTAAATTTTTTGTAAACTTACCATGACTTTGAACTTCAACTATCATGTTCCAATGTTATAGTATTACCAAATTTGATGTGTTACAGATTGCAAAAGAGGAGGAGAAGGGCGTTTACTTGAACTTCTTAAACTTTTTAGTCAATGATAGCATCTATCTTCTGGATGAAAGTCTTAACAAAATTCTCGAGATTAAACAAATTGAGGCGGAGATGTCGAATACTGCAGAGTGGGAGCAGAGAACAACTCAAGAAAGACAGGAGAGAACAAGACTCTTCCATTCTCAGGAGAATGTTAGTTGGATTATCACTTCTTATATCTTTGTTTCGTACTCTATTTATTGATGATGCCTAAAAAAATATATTTGCTCTGCAGATTGTTAGAATCGACATGAAGCTGGCAAATGAAGATGTGACAATGCTTGCATTTACATCCGAGGAGATTACAGCCCCTTTTCTACTCCCTGAGATGGTAACGTGACCCTATTCCTCAAATGGTAACCTGCCCCATGATTACCCAATTGAAGAGTTTGTTTGTTTGTCATATAGGTTGAGAGGGTTGCAAATATGCTTAACTATTTCTTGCTACAACTCGTGGGTCCACAGCGTAAATCTCTAAGCTTGAGAGATCCTGAGAAGTATGAATTCCGTCCAAAACAGTTGCTTAAACAGGTTAGTGTTTACAATTACTCAAGTCTCCTCCACCAAAATGTGTGAAAAAAATACTGACTGAATATTATTGTGACTGCTTTGATGAACTTTGAAGATTGTACGCATATATGTTAATCTCGCAAGAGGAGACACGGAAAACATATTCCCCGGTGCCATATCCAGTGATGGCCGATCATACAACGAACAGGTCTAATCCTCCTTCCTCAACCGAATCCTCTATCATCATAATTTATCTGTCTTAACTGAACGAAACAAGTGGCGGTTTTTGCAGCTATTCAATGCAGGAGCAGATGTGCTGAGGAGAATAGGCGAAGATGGAAGAATCATTCAAGAGTTCATGGAGTTGGGTACAAAAGCCAAAGCTGCTGCTTCTGAAGCTATGGATGCTGAAGCTGCACTGGGCGAAATACCAGACGAGTTCCTCGATCCAATTCAGGTATTTTCTGTCTAATTGACCAAAAACCCACCAAGTCTTGTTTTTACAACACACTCTAATGTCCGTTATTTTTTTTTTGCAGTACACACTAATGAGAGATCCAGTGATACTTCCAAGCTCAAGAATCACAGTTGATCGACCCATCATTCAACGCCATCTTCTCAGCGACAACGTAAGCATATCCAACACACATTGATGATCAATTACATGTCTCTCTGTCTCTCTCACTCTTTGAATTTGATCCTCTTGCTTCTGCTGCAGCACGATCCGTTTAACCGCGCACATTTGACATCGGATATGTTGATACCGGACATTGAGTTAAAGGCGAAAATCGATGAGTTTGTGAAGTCGCATCAGTCTAAGAAACGGACAAGTGGAGAAGATAGCAGCAACAAGGAGAGGATACAGACTACAAGCAGTGATATGTTAATCGATTAATTATGTGCTCCAAAGATCAACAAAATAATAACAAAACAAAAAAACACTTTTTACTTTGGTTAGGCTTTTCTTCGCATTAGAATTGCGACTTATTTTTCTGTCGTAAGTGTGTTTATTTATTATGTCTTAGGATTGCTTCCAAATTCCATGTCATTGATTTGATGCCACGGTACAAAAACTTATAAGTAAGCTAGTAAAAAGCTTATAATTTAGTTGTCTATGGAGAAAATATTACTTAAAGATGATACGACCTTGTTATCATGTTCTGATCTGCTTCATCGTTCGACGTTTTGCTGAATAAGCGTAAGCTTTATGAGTAGCCGAATGTAGTAAGTGAGTACTTATAACTTAGTCTTTGGTGGTATGGTAGATTCATAGGAAAATGTCTGTTGAGGAATTAACAGGAAGTGTACGTGTGAAGCCATCATCGTAAATAAAATAACTTTGATTATGGAGCAAAGCGAGAATACAAAGCTTACAAGTCTATAACACGCAATACGGAAAGAAAATAGAGAACAAAAAATTTCGAAATTAGATGGAAGAAGAGTTTTGTTTGCGTTTAGCAAATTCGGAAGCAATGCTAAGGGAGCTTCTACTGTGACGAAGAGAGAACTCAGCCATCAATATCTCTTTCTCTGCTTCCGACAGATCTCCGTGACTTCCCTGTTCAAACCCACAAATGTATCAAACACATTAATGAACTTAAAGCTAACTTAAAATGATTATGTAGCTGTGTGTCAATCGGTTTACCAAACGATTGGTTCTGTCACAAACTGCGTGGTGCATCAGAATCCCTGCTGCCACTGAGACATTGAACGAATCAACCATTCCGTTCATCGGAATACTGCAACGCAGATCTGATAACTCCAACGCTTCGTCACTTATTCCCCTGCAAATTCCCCACAACTTCCATTAAGAGATCGTGAACTCGCAAGAGATTGAGAAGTTGAGAGATGATAGTACCTGCCCTCGTTTCCAACAACTATTGCTGTTGGGCATGACCAGTCCATATCGTAAATAGAAACCTATGTTATTTACCACCCAAAATATGTCATACATTCATTTTGACTAAATCAATAATGGCGATGAGGAAAAGATACAAACAAATCTTCAGAGGTTTTTACCGTGTCCATTCCTAAATGAGTAGTGGCAATTCTGTAACCACGAGACTTCAAAACTTCAAAACATTCTTTAGGTGTGTCCCAAAGCTCAATGTCCAGCCATTTCTCAGCTCCCATACTCACATGGCGATTGTCCCTATACCTACACATACATAAAACACATTCACACACAGAGACAGGCAAATCAATTCACACGACAACGCAAGCAAACGTTTTACACATTTCAGTCTATGTATCACTCCACAGTTCAAGAAACTATAAGCATCCCCATTCAATCATATGAACCAAGAAAATGAAAAGACAACTACTAATGATCAATCTTGAGCTAAGGAGGGCAATGTAATCCAAACTTATATTAGATCTCAGTCGCCAACTTACGACTCAATCCTAGACTCCATTCCACATTGTATATTCTCCACAACTCATAAAGTTTCAAGAAAAGGTAAGAACCCTTTATTGAAATCCTAATCCAATGAACCAAAGAAACCAGAAAATTCCAACCTCAAAGGCACCTTTTGGAGCTGTCACAAGAAACAACGTGAACAGATTGAATCCCTAACGCATCCGCTGAGCGAAACGCAGCAGAAATGTTTCCAAAATCAGCGAGACCTTCCACCACAAGACACACCGAGAAGCTTCGATTCTCCACCACACGCCTGAATCTATCTTTCCTCTCTTCCATCATATGAGGACTCACCGCTTCCAACACCTCACGGCTACTAAGATGCACCTCACCACACCTGAACCTGTCCTTATAAGGAAACCATGATCCTCTACATTCACTCTCAGCATCGCTTACAGTGCACCTCCGCTCCATCTTCATCATACTTGACGCGTCATCACGATTGGTTGTTAGCAACTCCTTCACAGTGTCCTTAGGCGAATCTTCCGTGAAGCTCTCCGGTGAAAGAGCCACAGCTCCATGAAAGGACGCGAATTTCGTAGAGCGAACTGTTCCAATGCCTGTTAGGCGCGAAATCGCATCAATTTTTAAAATGGAACATATGAAATCAAACGAATAGATTATGAATTGTCAAATCTACACAACGAATTGGAAAACAAAATTAAAGAGAAAGTACATGGATTTTTTGGATGGAGGACGGAGAGTGGAGAAAAGGCGCGAACTGAGATGAAGGTGATAGAGGAATTAGGGTTAAGAAGAGGAACGAATGGAAAGGAAGAGAAGGAGGAACGGATAAGGGTTTTGCAGGAGTTCATGTGTTTATTGCCGATGTCGGAGCTCGCTGGATTCAGCTTCAATTATCGAAAACGGAGAAGCCAATTAGCAGAGAGACAGACACAGTAGAAGACTCTGGTCCGATCGATTCCACCACCACCGATTTAGTGTTGGTTTGATTTTTAATTACTACATAACTAAGTGGTGTTATAATTTCGGTTTACTATGGTTCGATTTGGTTTAGTGTAGTTTGCTTTCGTTGCGCGTTATTAATTGTTATTATTTTTCTCCGTAGCTCACCTATATAGAAAACATTTTTAACTTTAACCAATCCGGTTAAAGAAGCTGATAAAATTCGCTTCCTGGTTCTTCTCTAACCAGAAAAATCGGATACTGGTTTGCTCGGCTAAAGCCTAGTTGTTGAATTGGATGGGCTCATAGACTTTGCAGTAAACAGATTTTAAAGCCCAGTTCAAATTTGTTTTAAGAATTCTGTAGATTTTTTTATGCGTGAAGAAAATTAAATCCATAAATGTGAATCGGAAAATCAAGGAACCAGACAAACAAAAGTGTGGAACGTTCATTGAGAGCCATATCAATCACATGCAAAAAGCGTATATAATATGTATGATAATTTGAAATAATATATTATAATAATAACTTCAAAAAGAAGATACTAATGTTCCAGACATAGAGCGTGATGTTCTGGATATGTCTGGATTTTTAAACTAAAGCATGCTTTTGTCAGCTCAACCTTGACTGGATTTTTTTCTTTTTTGTAAAATAAATCTTCATCATCCGTGAATTAGATCTGAATGATTATTATTAATTAAGCTTTACAAACATATAGCTGCTCCGAATAACATATACGAAATAACACATCTAAATTAACAGAAAATATATATAGCAACTAGTCAAAGTTTAAAATGGAAAATAAAAAATCGATAAAAAAGGGGGAAAATAAGAAAATTCGGACAAGGCTGGATGTGGGATCTGTGTGAACACTGGACAGTGAAGCGTTTGCACCAAAAGTCTTCGTACCGCGGAAAAGAAAACGCGGTTTAGCTTGTTAAAAACATTACACATTTAAACATTAAATTAAAATATTATTATATTCTTTTCACTATGCCAAAAAAAAAATATTCTTTTTCACTATGCCAAAAAAAAATATTTTCATTATTAGTATTAGTGTATTACTAACTACTAAGGAAAGTTGAAAAAAGGAAAAAAAAATCGGGTATGAAAACCCACTAGTCCACACCCAAATCACAAATTGCGCAATACGTCTAGACTCTAGAGAGAGAGAGTTTTATCAGAGAGAAAAAATGGCGAGATTGATGGTGTTAGTTGCGGCGGTGGTGCTTGCTTTTCTAATGGCGGTGCCGATGCCGGGAGTGACGGCGAAGAAGTATACAGTCGGTGACAACAAGTTTTGGAATCCCAACATTAACTATACCATATGGGCTCAGGGCAAGCATTTCTACCTCGATGACTGGCTCTGTATGCTCTCTCTCTTTCTCTTCTTTCTCAATCTGCATTCTCGGATCTATTTTTATTAGATCTGATTTGAAATGGGTTTCGCTTTAAATCTTGTTATAGTTTCAAAATTTTCAACTTTTCTACTAAAGTTCTTGGCTTTCCGAGTTTCTACGATTCCCCATTGAAAGGTCATCAATTTTGTGTCTTTTGAGACTGGTTTGATTCACATTTTGTTGGTTTCTTTTTTTTCAAAATGGTTTCTAAATTAATCCAGATCTGGTTAGCAAAACACACTCTTAATGTTGTCTTGAGTGACCAATACATTCTCTTTCTCTCTGTTCATTGTCTGATAATCAGTAGTATTTCTTTGTCCCACTTAGTTAAAGCTGAAATCTTGAATCAGACATTTCCATTGTAGCTTTAATTCAAATCGTGGGTCAATACCGGTTTACTGATGTCATAACTGTTATTCAAGATCTTGGTGTTATTCAAGAATGTCAAATTTATGGACTCATGTTTTATGGTCTCTTCTCCTCAGATTTCGTGTTCGACAGAAACCAACACAACATTCTTGAAGTAAACAAGACCGACTATGAAAACTGTATCGCCGACCACCCATTACGTAACTGGACACGTGGAGCTGGTAGAGACGTCGTCACCCTCAACGAGACCAAGCATTACTATCTACTTGACGGGAAGGGTGGTTGTTATAGCGGCATGAAGCTAGCTGTTAGAGTCGAGAAGCTTCCTCCTCCACCAAAATCTGCACCTGTCAAGAACATTGGATCAGTTTCCATGGTCACAGGTTTCGCTCATTTCATGCTTCCGGTTGCTATCTTCTCTGTTACGACAGTTTGGGATGTGATCTTAAGGATGTGGTAGTGATCAGAAGTCTCAAAGTTCTTTAGTTGAATTGAAAAACCTCAAATTCTTTTCAGGGAAAATCTTTTAAATTAGGAAGTGAGCCAGTTGAGTTTCTTTCACTTTGTATTGTTGGATTGCTGGTTTTTTAATCTTCTGTTTTGTGTGTCTTTAAATTAATTGTTAAAAAAAGGTTGTATTTGATTCATTTGAGAAATTAATCACTAAAATTTTATTTATGACTCGAAAAAATCTCAAGTTTTCTTGTTTTGTTGGTAGTGAATGAGTTGGATAAAGTCGGATTATCTGTGAATTAAAATTATAAAAAGAACAATGAAACTTTTATTTCAAACATATTTTGGCTTATCTGTTCCATGTGGTTTATCTGTGATTGTTCGTATTGTAGCATCAAATCCAACTACCACATGTCCATTTCATAAAGCTGTCAAATCTATTACCAAATGGATTGAATTATATATATATATATATATGTTTGAAATATTAAACGAATATTTAGTTATGTAGTGTGTTTTGAATTTTGGTTGGAAGGATTTTAAGAATATGGGATAATTTTCATGTGGACCGCTAAAATAATCTAAAATGATGATGTTGATTTGGTAGGGACGTAAAGAAAAAAGTAGATTGATAAAATGAAGATTCTGGACAATCTATTTAACCTTTTTTCTATTTATTCAACAAATACATAATTCCCCACTTTTCTTTGTACATGTCTTTGTCAATGACAAATTTAGATGCTAACTACTTTTAATCCATTACTCAAATGTGGAAATAATTAGCTAAATCAGGTTTCATAACCAGAAAAGTCGTGTTCTTGAGAAAATCTAATTGTAGTAATCTATTTTCTATTTGTACGATTGTATCCTTGTAGTGGTTAGTGGTAGACTAGAGATCAAAACCAAACCTTTCGTTATGTGTATAAACTATAAAGAGAAAATATTGAAAATTATTTGATAAACCTTCTTCACACACGCGCGTGCTGTTAAGGACTTGTATTAAACTGTGTGTTGGCCTGTTGGGCCATAGACAACTCAGAATGTGGTATTAAGGCGCGTGAGGTGAGAGTTTGATGCAGGGAAGATTTTTTTTTTTTTTTTTGAAA
>VBRH01000118.1:96993-107033 GCA_014578085.1 Cardamine resedifolia
TGAAATTTATTTCCCGGGAAAATTTGAAATCAAGACGAGAAGTTGGAACTGTGGAACGCAGAGATCTAATGCTATAACTCGAAGATTCTATCAATTATAGGATTTGAGAAAGCAAGAAAAAGGACGAGCTTTTTTATCATTAATCTTATGAAATGCTTATCCTACCAAAAAGTTCGTCTCCTTCTCCGACAGTGTGCTCACCGCTCGTTTCTCCGTCCCGGCAAGGAATTGCACGCCGTTTTAACCTCTTCGGGATTGATGAAAGCTCCGAGGTCGTACCTTAGCAACGCTCTCTTTCAATTTTATGCGGCCTCCGGTGATATGGCTACTGCCCAGAAACTGTTCGACGAAATTCCTCTGTCAGAAAAAGACAATGTGGATTGGACCATTTTGCTATCCTCTTTTTCACGGTATGGGTTCTTTGTCAATTCGATGAAGCTTTTCGTGGAAATGAGGAGGAAAAGAGTAGAGATTGATGATGTTTCTATAGTATGTTTGTTTGGCGTGTGTGCCAAGTTGGAAGATCTGGGGTTCGGTGTACAAGGACATGCGGTTGCTGTAAAGGTGGGACTTTTGGCTAGTATTAAGGTTTGTAATGCTTTAATGGATATGTATGGGAAATGTGGGTTTATGGGTGAAGTCAAACGCATATTCGAGGCGTTAGAGGAGAAGAGCGTTGTTTCATGGACGGTGGCTTTGGACACGGTTGTGAAATGGGAGGGGTTGGAAAGAGGAAGAGTGCTGTTTGACGATATGCCTGATAGAAATGCTGTTGCTTGGACGGTTATGGTTGCTGGGTATGTGGGAGCTGGGTTTACAGGCGAAGCATTGGAGCTTCTAGCGGAAATGGTGTTTAAATGTGGGCATGATTTGAATTTCGTCACCCTTTGCTCGATGCTATCAGCTTCTGCGCAGTCGGGAAACCTGGTAATTGGGAGATGGGTTCATGTGTATGCACTGAAGAAGGCAATGATGATGGGGGAGGAAGCAACTTATGATCCTGTCATAGTAGGAACGGCATTGGTTGATATGTATGCAAAATGCGGAAACATAGATTCTTCCATTAAAGTCTTCAGATTGATGCGTAAGAGGAATGTGGTAACATGGAATGCAATGTTTAGCGGATTAGCAATGCACGGGAAAGGTAGAATGGTGATTGACATGTTCCCGGAGATGGTAAGAGAGGTGAAGCCAGATGACTTAACCTTCACTGCTGTCTTAAGTGCTTGCAGCCACTCGGGAATGGTAGAAGAAGGGCAGCGATGTTTCCACAGCCTCCGGTTCTATGGTTTGGAACCTAAAGTTGACCATTATGCATGTATGGTAGATCTTTTAGGCCGAGCTGGTCTTATTGAAGAAGCAGAGATCTTAATGAGGGAAATGCCAGTGCCTCCGAATGAAGTTGTCCTTGGTTCGCTTCTAGGCTCGTGTAGCGTCCATGGAAAGCTGGAGATAGCCGAACGAATTAAAAGAGAGCTTGTTCAGATGAGTCCAGGGAACACAGAATACCAAATACTTATGTCCAACATGTATGTTGCAGAAGGAAGAAGTGACATTGCAGATGGGTTAAGGGGAAGTATGAGAAACCAAGGCATCAGAAAAATACCTGGTTTGAGTTCCATCCATGTTAATGAATCAGTTCATCGGTTTAGTTCAGGTGATACATCACACCCGAGAACGAAAGAGATCTACTTGAAGTTGAAGGAAGTGATTGAACGGATAAGATCAGCTGGTTATGTCCCTGATATCTCTGGCCTGGTTTCTGTCTCAGAGGGTGCCTTGGAGGATAAAGAGCAAGCTTTGTGCTGTCACAGTGAGAAATTGGCCGTCTGTTTCGGGCTTCTGGAAACAAAACCCAGGACTCATCTTCATATCTTCAAGAATCTGAGGATATGTCGGGATTGTCATTCGGCTATGAAGATTGTTTCAAAGGTCTATGACCGAGAAATCATCATCAGAGACAGAAATAGATTTCATCAGTTCAAGGGAGGCTCCTGTTCTTGTTTCGATTACTGGTGAAGGGATCAAATGGGCTGGATGATATCAGTTATGTAGACTATTTTTTTAAAAGAATTTGCAAAATGAGACAAGGTTGAGACAAGGGAGAAAAATTTCATTGAAGATCTATAAACCACAATTCAAAAGCATACAGAAGTTGTGATCGGCAAAACGTGAAGAACTAAACTGAGATATTCGGACAGGTGTTAATAAGCAAAACGTGTTAAGTTCATGACAAGTTAGGGTGACATCAAGAAGCAAAATCTCAAAATCTTGATCAAAAGGAGCATCATTCTCTTCTGGTCAGTGGGAAGGTCCAGAAGTGTCTTTCTTCTCTGATTCATCTTTGCTCTGCAAATCCGCAGAGTTTGGAGAGTTTTCAGCTGTTACAGTCTCATCATCCTCGTTCCTAAGAAGCGATGAGAATGATAAAGGGTTGTACGTGGAGCTAGCCTTTTGTAACCCTCTAATAGCTCTCATTGCAGCGAGTGTACTCCTATATATATCGAGATTTTCATCGCCGAGAGTTGAGGAAGTCTCGGCTGAGATTCTTGGGGAGTTGTTCTGATGTGAGCTCGAGTGTGCTTGCACTGTGTTGGAAGACTCTACAACTTCTGCTTCAGACGGAAAGAGAAGCTCGAGATTCGCCTCACATTCACGGACTAACCTAGTAAGTGGCTCTGTTGTAAAGAAAGGTTGATGGAGAACAAGCTGTGTGAAAGGCAAACGTAGAAGTCCTCCTGTTCTTTTATCGTACTTCTTCAAAATTTTGACCAGTCCTGGAATCCAACTATGGTTTAGCATATAGTACTTACTGTGCAACAAAGATTTTTGTTTATATTTCTTAATAAATCAACTAAGATCATACCTGCAAAATTAAGGGAGCTGTAGTTTTTGAGGAGCACCATCTCGCCATGAATAGTAACAAGGTCTCTGCGAATATCCATCATTTCTTCGCTGAACTCGCTTTCTGATGCGAATTCCCCATCTGTACCGTTCCTCTCCTTAACTCGCTCGATTCTTTCCTTGAGCTCCTGTTAGCAAAATAGATAATACAATGATGAAGATACAATACAATTCTACAAAAGCTTTAGATGAATGAGAGAGCTAAATGTCTCCAAACAAGCAGAGCAAGGATCATAGACCATAACTCCTAAGGCAATGAGATCTCGATTGTGACAAACCACAAAGCAAGAACTTGTTTCCACTAAGTAATCATTGGCCAATCAAACCATAAGAAGCATTAAACACGGGGATATAGAATCTACTTGAAGCACACACAAACTAGATCCGATAAAGCCATGAGAATTCTTTGATTAGAGATCATCACTAAGAGTATTTGGTTTCAACAAGATTCGATGTTAATCATCTTATCGAAGAAAACTAAGGCCAATCCAATTCTATACACTTGTTTAGCTCTGAATCCGTAATCTTCAGTCACATGAACAAGATCGTGAGCAAAAATCATTATATAGAAGAAGCAGAGAATTGGATGAGCTGAGGAAGCAAAGACCTGTAATCTGATAACGAAATCTTCTTCTTTATCGACGTAAAAGTCGTTAAACTTGTCAAGTTCCTCATTGAGTATCCTCACAAACGAACCTCGCAGATCTTCCGTTGGCCTGACCCCGGGAACCAAAACGTCTTCGGCGGCCGAAACGGAAGAGATGTTAGTGGTATCGGCAAACACGGGACGCGAATCGATCTGATCGGAATCTGCGAGTCCCAAATCGGCGGAGGAAGTGTAAGGGTAATATTTGAGAAGCTTTTTCAAAGGTTTATAGCAAAGGAACTTGTCTCTCCACTCAGGTAAAGTATCTTCGAGGTGAGTACGAAACTCTTTGCCGAATTTCATGTAGAGAAAGCACTGTTGGATCTGATGAGAGAGCTATGGAGACGGAGATTGCAATGGATAAGAACGACGGAGGCTTCTTCGCAAAGAGAAGAGAGGAATCTTACAGAGAGAGAGAGATAGAATCTGATGAAGTGGACGTGGACCATTCACGAGCTCTTTTTTTTTTTTTTTTTTTTAAGTCTTTCTTCTTTGATTTCGGTATTTATCCAATCTGAAAATCGATTGATATATTTTATGTTTGTTTGTTAACTACTTAACTTTATAGTACCCTGACTTGATTTATTTCACTTTTTTTTAGTTAATGACGTTTACCAAAAATTTTAGTTATTAAAAATTTATATCACAACTTTGTTTGGGCGAAAAAATTTATATCACTCATTTTATTAAATAACAGATCTTTGTTTAATCGTTCTGCAATTTCATTTAATAAATTTTAGAGATTTTCAAAATCTTAGTTTTTTTCTAAAATATTAGTTTAAAAAAAAAATCTAAAGATAATCGTTCTGCAATTTCATTTAATAAATTTTTAGAGATTCTCAAAATATTAGTTTTTTCTAAAATATTAGTTTTAAAAAAAATCTAAATTTTTTTACAAACTTGTGTGTTTGGAAAGGGATTAGATTTTTTTTTTAAGACAAGTTTGTGATATTTAAAAAATTTCATGACGATTTAAGAAAAAAATATATAAAAATGATAGTAAATAATTGATCTATTTACCATAATTGTATTATTTTAAACTATCAGCAACTGGAAATTCGGAATTCCGAAAATACTGTCCTTTTTGTTGATAATCGAAAATATGGTTCTTTAGTATAATTGAAATCATATGGTAAAAAAAACTAGATGATAGAAATAAAACGGCAAAATTATTTACTTGATTTCAGTTAATAACTTGTTGGACATAATTATTAATTAGGACTAATAGCAGCTGCTCAAAAAAAATATTAATTAGGACTAATGATATTTTCAGTATAACGTATTAAGATACTCCAACAATAAAAATGTAAGACTAAATTGGCTGGACGGAAAATATTGGCATTAACGAATCTTCAAATTACCATTATAAAATTAATCAAAATAAAATTATTCTGTTCAATTTTCTTCTTTTTTCTTCGGCATTTGATTATATTAATTTAAATTCAGCAACTTGCAATTAGGCATATATATTATGTCCATGAAGGTGCATGAAATAACTGTATAACACATATTATATAGTATATATATATATATATAATTATTGTACCTCTCTCTTAAGTGGCTCTTTAACCAGATTGCCAACCTGAGATGAACCTTTGATGGGCTTGAACGGGCATGCAGGACTATGATATAGAAAAAAACTAATCTATAATATGTGTTTATATTCCAATATACAAGATTCGTCTTACATTTATCATTTAGATTCCTTTATATTTAACATATAAATGTACAATTAGCACCGGATCTAAAGAATCAAGAATTAAATCCACTTATATTTTAGTATATATATCTATGTACACACTCTTAATTAAAAGTTATATAATTAACTGTTGATGTTTTATAGTCACGACTCTAGATTATTATTGGTTAAGGTGTGTGACCAAGAATAAACATCTTACTAACCTTATTACTTTGACAAGTCTTGAAATCCAAGATGTCTTAATTAATTAGCATCATGATTCATACTGTGTTGTAAGATTTGTCTTTTTATATAATGTATCATACCAGCAACATTCAGGGAACTGTAGTTTATTATTAGTATTATTATTTGACAACAACATCTTACATTTTTACGAAAAAGAAGTTATCAAAAAACATCTTACGTTTTTTTGTTTTCCTTTGAATGTCAAGAATCAAAGGAAGAAAACAAATTAAAGACAGAAACGGGACAGATATAGGAGATGAAACGGCTGCGTTTGAGGAACATCTTTAATTCGTACTACGGATGGCGACACACGTATTGGATCAAAACGGTATCGTTGTCGTGTTCAGGTGGTCGTGTTACAAAGTTAAGAACGTGACATGGTTTCGAGAGCCTGAAGAACGTCAGCTTTAACGTCATCAAAGTCTTCAACACCAAAGGTGAAACGAACTAAGTTGTCTTTGATTCCATATTTGAGCCTCTCCTCTTGTGGTAAATCCCTATAATATTGAATCCCAAACACATTAATTTGTCTAATTTATCAAAAAATAATGATCAATGTTGATAGAGGAAAATCATACCAGTATGACATTATGGCAGGTTGGTCCACGATGCTTTCACATCCACCAAAAGATGGTGCAATGTATGGGATTTTCAGAGAATCAACGAACTTAATCGTAGCCTCGATATCTCCAGAGATCTAGTTGCAGATAAGAAGGAAAGGGAACAAAAAACACACACATTTTGAGATTATTAATTAGTTTACTTAGAACAAAGTTATATCAAAGGGTGATTATATTCGGACCTCAAAACTGACAACACCTCCAAAACCAGTCATCTGTCTCTTGGCTATGTGATGTTCAGGATGACTCTGAAGGCCTGGATAGTAGACACGGCTCACCTATTGAATAGATTTTCACTTACCAATAGATAAATAATGTGTAATCTTGGCCAAAGAAAGAATGGATCTTGGTGAAAATATATAAAACCTTGGGATGTGTTTCTAAAACTTGGGCCATCCTCAAAGCAGTTGAATTCTGTTGTTGTACACGAAGATGCATCGTCTTCATGCCTCGGATGAGTAAATATGCAGCGTTCTGTTTTGCGAAAACCCGATTATTTATCCAAAGGTTGACAAAAATCTTGATGCAAAGGAAAAGCCTATGAAGCATATTCCTTTTTTTTTACCGGGTTAAGTGTGCCTCCCAAAACATGATGCAAATTGCGGACTTCAGAAACCAACTCCATCGAACCACAGACGCATCCGCCAAGAACCTGTGGCAAGCAAAACACATATAATATATGGTTTAATTTTTTTTTAACTTTCTTCTTCTCTAGCTAGTCACTGAGGTTCTGATGTTTTTACTGACATCGTTGTGGCCTCCAATGTACTTTGTAGCAGAGTGCACAACGAGATCAGCGCCAAGAGAAAGTGCCTTCTGATTCAAAGGTGTTGCAAAGGTACCGTCTATACAAACAAGAGCTCCTCTTTTGTGACAGATTTCTGAAACTAACTCAATGTCTACACATCGAAGAAACGGGTTTGTTGGAGACTCGGTAAAGAACAGAGAAACCTGCAGACTCATTCATTTTTACATATTATAATCCAACTTTTTATGGTGAACAGAATGTATGTATATGTATGTTAAGATAATTACTTAACCAACCTCATGCTTATTCACCGCAGCTTTGAGCCCATCTGTGTCAGCAGGATCAATCACAGTCACCTAGACGTATACAAGAGGTCAATCAATTACAAACAACACCCTAAAGCATACATCTTCAAGATTCAATGGAACTGAAATCAAACAAATTTATAAATGGGTTTCAGTGGTTTTTTACAGTGATTCCCAACTTGGGAAGAAAAGTCTCCATGAAAATCCTTGTCTTTCTGTAACAATCTGTAGTTGTCACAATATGTCCATTTGTAGGAACCAATGCCAAAAACATAACAGTACTTGCACACATCCCAGATGCCATTACCAAAGTTGATTCAGCTCCCTCAAGCGCACTGCTCAATATATACACGGAAAGTCACAAAAACCATATAGAAATAAGAAAATTCTTAACTAAAGACCATCAATAGATAGAGAAAAACCTTATCTTCTTCTCGAGTATCAGTGTCGTTGGGTTTCCATAACGACCATACTCGTGACGAACAACTCGTTTCTCCTATAAAGATACAAACGTCTAGCTTAAATGGCTAAATTATACAATCAAAGCAAACATATTAATTTTGCCAAATTATTGAAACCGCAACCTTGAAGTCAAGCACGTCAGCAGTTTTCTTGAAGACAAAGGCTGAGCTGTTGACTACAGGTGTCGTGATCGCATCCGTCACTATACCACGACCCAATCTTTCACCTGAAAACAGAGACGAGGTAGGTTTTAGCCAAATGAAGTATCAAAAAAATTAAGGATCCAAGTGGCGTACCAGCATGAACAGTTAAGCTCCCATCGCAAGTCAAGAATGAAGGTTTCAAGTCATCCTCCAATGCTACAAGAACTATCTCTTTATCATCCCCTTCAGTCACCAAAACCTCCTCATCCACACCAATGTTGCTGCAGTTTCGGCGAGCCTTAATGCTCAGCTGGCGAACGAAATTAGGCGGGAACCTCAAAATGGTCGATGACATTCCGCCATTTGCGATGAAAAGCGATGGTTGAGGAGGTGATCGTATTAACTGTAGGTCAGGGGAACGTTGAAACGCCATTTTAGTCTCAGGTTTCTCTGTTTAGGCCGTTTGGAGAAGAAGGATGAGCGGTTTTTTTACTACACAACAATCATTGAAGATTTAAGCCTTTCAAGGGTTATTGGTTGGTCGTACAAACTACAAAATAAACAAAATTATACTATACCCTTTAGTAGGCAAATTGAGGTTTAAATGTTTATTAGATCACTTTTGTTGCAATCATTCATATTTCCAATTATCGTCAACTTTATTGTGGGTGGGACACATTCCCCTTTAGTCCCATTTCTTTGCAATACTTTTTATCCACTATAATCTTTATTTGCTTCTTCTTCTTTTTTCTCCTTTTCTCACTTACCTCCACCAAGATTTTACGTAGAAACATTTGATCAAGTATGATTTAAAAAAAAAACTAAAAACTAAAAATATACGAGAATATGTATTAAACTTGTATATGTATATGGCCATTTAGGGATCAAAAATCAAATGGTCGAAAGACATAAACCTCAACGATAAGAGTAATCTAATAATGACAATTGCAAAAGGAAATATGATGTAAAACCGGGACATTAAGTTGATGTTCTTACTGATGTAATGAATCTGGTAAAGAGTTGAAGTGAATGTAAATGGTGTTTTATTGAATGACAACAAAGGAAAGAAAGATGTTATTAACTCGGGTTTTAAACCAGTGGCAAATTTGGCTCCAAAAAGGTCTTAAATTTCGTATAAGATGCTTGTCAATACACACATTTGTTCCTTCTTATGGTAGAAGAGTGGAAAATGAATCATGAGAGAAAAAAATACATAACAGGGGAGTCATCATCACCCCCAGCTTTTGGCATCTTATTGTAGTAAAAGGAGAAAAATGGTTTAATGATGATCAGCCTTCTTCGGTGTTTTCATCTGCAGGAGAGAAAAGCAATTTGTTGGTACTTATTTACTTAGCATATAATAAGATTCAAAAACATTTCAGAGACATCCAAGTTTTAACAACATTTTTCAGTTTTTTTTTCCAAAAGAGAGAATTGGTTCAAGGCATAACAACGAGAATGAGCAAACAAACAAGTAAACCAGATTAGGGTTTGCAACATGATGAATGAGCCAGAGAATTTGCTCAAGGTCACACCACTGGCTCGACTACTCAAAGATATTCTTAAGAAATGAGACTCACAATCACAAACTTTGAAAAGCTAGTAACTTTAGAAAGCAAACATCCAGAGAACACTATAAGGTATGCTAATAATCAAGCCCTGCGAACAAAACTTAGCTCTCTCTTTCACTCCAACTACGATAAAAACCAGGAATCTTCCGATACTAAAATTTGTGTAGCTACCAATTCAAATGTCACAATTATCAGATGACGCAAAAAAAAAAATCACAATAAAAAATATTCAATACCCTTTCAGAGATCAACTAAAAGATGCAATATTGCAGATTCATAGCAGAGAAGAGCAAATATATGAATCAGAAAGAGATGAAAAGACATTTTAAGAATTTCGATAAAAATAAAAGACAAAGTGAGATAGAATTGTACCTTGAGGAACTTGAGCTTCATGTTCCCGTAGACGAGACCCACGCCAAAAGCAGAAGCACGAGCCACCTGATCATCGAAGAGAAAGAGTCGTTGAATCACACAAACTCTCGAACAAAAAAAAATTAAACGAATCTGTACTACAGATCGAGAATTGGCTAGAGATATGATTTACAAGAGCAAGAGAGCTGGTGCCGGAGTAAAGTCCTGGAGGCAACGTCATTGGCAAGTCCCCTTTGAGTCGTCTTCGGAGAAAGAAAACCCTAAAATCCCAAATCAAATAGAAGCTTCCGAGATCTCAAATTCGCGATTCGTGATGGTGGTGGTGGATGTGTTCGCTCGGTCCTC
>VBRH01000118.1:111455-126830 GCA_014578085.1 Cardamine resedifolia
TTTTTTTTTTTTTTTTTTTTTTTTTCCTGTTTTCACATTTTTTATTTTCTTTCATCAATCTTTACTAAAAAGAGTAGATAGTAAATGCTGTGAAATAGCGGTGACTAAGAGGAAAATGACACTACAATGGCAAATCAATGAGACAGAGAGCACAAGTAAGAGAAAACTTAGTTGATGTAAGTAAATTAAGTATATGCATAGACTTATTCAGTTTTCTCATTTCTCTGAAAATGGTAAAATTCTAACCTGTGTAAGCAAACGATTAGATACGTTATGACCACAATAAAATTCACACGCAACACTATATTAAGTTTGCACTAGATAAACCCTTTAGAATATACAATAATATATATTCTTGCAAGAAAATAATATACTGAGGATTCTACGTTTTACTATAGTTGCGTACACACTGGAACTAAACTAAGTAAAGAGTTAAGAAAAACTCTCTAACCTTAAAACTTGTTTAGGAAGCACTGTTTAGTTGTAGAGAAAGTACTTTCTTGCTGGATAGCCTTCTCTTGTGTTCATCATTTAATGAAATGTCCATTGGCTGCTACACTGTTCTTGATGTTAAGTCAATAAGTCATAGGGTATCTACATTTTCAAAATAGATATAATATAAAAAGGAGTATTCAGAATCTTTTGGACATCCTCTGAAAACAAAGAGCTTGTACTCAGTCACAGGAACCAAAATCTTTTTGGATTGATGGTACGGGATTTACCTCATCTTATGGTCTAAAATAAGAACACATACATTGAAATTGATCTTATATGGTTATGGTACCTTGCAGGTGTACAAATGTAATCGGCAAGGTAAATAATGCTGCCAAGAAAGGTAGATGATTTATGAAAGCAAACGGTGACATTAAAGAGATTTTACAAGACCAAAGAAAGAAGAGTAGCTAAATGTGTTCCATGAAGGCAAAGATGGATTTATTGAGGTGGGCTCCAAGCTTGTGGGGAGTAGTAAGAAGTATCTTCATCGAATCAGAGAACGATAAGACAAAAAATAATAGGCCCAAGCAGACAGTGTACAAATAAATACAAAAAGAAGTCGGTTTTATAAGAATTTTCTTAGAAAAAAAAAGGAAAATGAATAAATGTGAATATGAAAGTTGAAGAAGAGAGATATGAAGAGCTCATTTGGATCAAAAGAAAATCATATTGGCTACAAATGATGTAAAGGACAATGGGGACAAACCTCTTTAAATGTATTGCTGATGCCATATTGCCAGCTTCTACACTCTGTATGGTCCTTACATTACTTCAATATAGCCTTCATTAATGATGCCACTTGTCACTATTCTATCGATCCACGATTCCAAATAAGATTTTCTACAATTTGATGCTACAAAACTCCTGCATAGGTGTGTGTACTTGATCAAACGTTGCAAAAAGCAAGATGTCACACATATGAAATTAAAACCTGAGCTTAAATCCATGCCATGTACGTGAGAATAGACTACTTAGCATGCTCAATCTATGACATTCAGACAGAAAATATTTTAACACCTTCTTCTAGTTTGGTTCGGTAGTTACTGAAGCTGTTTTCGATTGGTACATATTTATACAGTGTAATAAAAGGCTTTTAACTACTAAAATATCATATAATACAAAACTCAGATGTAGTAGACAAGGTTCACTTTCGACTTAACTATAGAAAAAGACCTTAAGATTTATAGCCAAGTCTCTATTTGCTACAAACAATAGCAGTTAAGGCGTCGAAAACAAGTCTTTAATCACACCTTAAGCAACTCTTTCAATGGAAAAGAAGCTGATAACAAATTTGCTTCTTTTAATGATGATAATTATATTAATAATCCCAATGATTTCAAAATAAAAATCAGGTTTTTTTCAATCATGATCCAATCCAATAACAACAATCAGAAAGATATGATCAATCAATCAGACAAACTAGGAGTCAACAAAGAAAAAAAAAAGGCCAAACAACATAGAAAACATGTAAACCACAAAAGGCAAAACATAAGCATTATTTGTGAGAGTAAATTGGCAACAAACAACCCTAAGAAAATCTCAGTTTAAGCAAGAAATAATAGCAAACTTTAGTACAAAACAGAGTCAATTGTCAAAGGACTAAATCAATAAAAACTTGATTAGTGAGTGACTGATCATTTCCATGCAAAGTCACCTTTCAAAAGAGTACAGAAACTATTGAGACATCTCAGAGCAAGAAAAGAAACACAGTAACTGGGGCTGTTCCACCACCAACAAGATTTTAGTAACTGGCTTTAATCTGCCATAATGCGAATCAACAACTTGTGTACTGTATATGTAAACCGTAAATCCCTAATTCTAGGTATGAAATCATGAAGTTGTTCTTTGTTTTTTCGGTTTCACTTTCATGTTACGGAGGATTACAAAACACAATGAGCAGACAAAAAGTATATACCGGTTCCGACAAAAACCGGTTAACTCGAATGGATCACCTTGATCCTACTATACCGGAAATCACTTATGATGAATTCCGAAATCCCACAATTAACCAAATGGGAGATGCAAACGCGATGATCAGGAAGCAAACCAACGACCGAAACGCCAATCGCCGTCGTCCAAAACTATGGCAGAACTGCACAAATTTCCGAACTTTGAAGCAAATTCACGCTCGTATAGTCGTTGATGGCCTCGTCTCTAATCTTTCTGTTGTTGGGGAGCTAATTTACTCGGCTTCTTTGTTGGTTCCAGGTGCGCTTAAGTACGCCCACAAGTTGTTTGACGAAATTCCTAAACTAGACGTATCCATTTGTAACCATGTGCTGCGCGGTACTGCTCAGAGCATCAAACCTGAAAAGACGGTTGCTTTGTATAGTGAGATTGAGAAACGAGGTGTGTCACCTGATAGGTATACGTTTACGTTTGTTCTCAAGGCGTGTTCGAAGCTTGAGTGGAGATATAATGGATTTGCGTTTCATGGGAAAGTTGTGAGGCATGGGTTTGTGTCCAATGAGTATGTTAAGAACGCTTTGATCCTTTTTCATGCTAATTGTGGGGATCTGGGAATTGCAAGCGAACTTTTTGATGATTCTGCGAAAGCTCATAAGGTTGCTTGGTCTTCTATGACTTCTGGGTATGCTAAGAGAGGGAAGATAGGTGAGGCGATGAGGCTTTTCGATGAAATGCCTGACAAAGATCAGGTAGCTTGGAATGTGATGATTACTGGTTGCCTGAAATGTAAGGAGGTGGATACAGCAAGAGAGCTCTTTGATAGGTTTACAGAGAAAGATGTTGTGACTTGGAATGCAATGATCTCTGGTTATGTAAATTGCGGGTACACGAGGGAGGCACTAAGTATATTCATGGAGATGAGGGATGCTGGTGAACACCCGGATGTTGTGACAATGCTGAGTTTGTTATCTGCTTGTGCAGTCTTAGGAGACTTAGAAACTGGGAAGAGACTTCATCTCTACATCTTGGAAATGGCTTCTGTTTCGAGCTCCGTACATGTGAGCGCTCCTATTTGGAATGCTTTAATTGACATGTATGCAAAGTGTGGAAGCATAGATAGAGCAATTGAAGTGTTCAGAGGAATGAAAAATCGGGACTTGTCAACTTGGAATACTTTGATTTTTGGTTTGGCTTTGCATCATGCGGAGGGATCAATTGAAATGTTCGAAGAAATGCAAAGGTTGAAAGTATGGCCAAATGAGGTGACTTTTATTGGAGTTATATTAGCTTGCAGCCACTCGGGGAGAGTTGATGAAGGGCGTCGATATTTTAGCCTTATGAGGGATATGTATAATATTGAACCAAACATAAAGCATTATGGTTGTATGGTAGACATGTTGGGACGAGCAGGGCTATTAGATGAAGCATTCGTGTTTGTGGAGTCGATGAAGATTGAGCGTAACGCCATTGTATGGCGAACCCTTTTAGGTGCTTGTAAGATTTATGGGAATGTCGAGTTAGGGAAGTATGCAAATGAGAAACTGCTCAGTATGAGAAATGACGAGAGTGGCGATTACGTGTTGCTCTCCAACATATATGCTTCCACAGGTCAGTGGGACGGGGTGCAGAAAGTAAGGAAGATGTTCGATGATACAAGACTGAAAAAACAGACTGGAATTAGCTTGATCGAGGAAGACAATGACAAATTGATGATGCAATATTTACTCTCGTCAGAACCTGAGTCAAAATGAAGAGGTCGGATTAGTTAAGGTAAAAAATCAATGCTTCATAGCCTAACTTTGGACAGTAAGATTGGGTAATTTCGTCCAATGATGATAAATTTGATAGATTCTTTCCGTTTTTGTTCTCTGGTTTTTTGAGTTCTCAACTTAGAACTCTGAACTGATAAAGCCAACATGATATCATTTATGTTCTCAGAGACTGAGCACCACATCGATGTTTACACTCTTAACTTCAAGATGATCCTTTGCAGAATCATTGTGTAACATATAGGTAATCTGTTAACGTTATAAAGCTAGCTTTTTTTTCCTTGTCATCGATTATGTTGGTTTCATGATTCTGGTTTCTGGATTTAGCATAGATTATAGAACACTGAAAGGGATTAAGATATCATGGTAACTGATGGTTAAACACAACCTTTGATAGATTAACTCATTACATAAATCACATAGAAAATCGAAATGGGGATGAGAAAAGAAAAACCATAAATGCAAAGAACACAAGTCTGAAAGATCAAATTCACATTTTTACACACCAAACAATTTAGTTCTTAAAGCAGGGGAAAAGATAACTCATATTTCAGGTTAAGACCAGATCTTTCAATGGCGTCGGGAAAGAGCAATAGCTGATAGGAGAATGAGAAGAGTGAGGATGACAACAGCAATGAAAGATCCAATCAAAGATCCGGAGATACGCTCGCAGAAGGAGTTGAATTGTTGACAAATAGCAAACCAGTTTGTTCTATTGTTCCCATTGTGTGCTAAGTAGACAATGGCTGCTGCTGAGGATGCTCCAGCAGTTAGAAGACCCAACATTACCTAACACATGAGGAGAAGCCAATCGTAAGCAGTAATATCATACTGTAAAAGCTCATTTCTCTTTCTGGTTATTTTGTTATTGTTGGTTTTTAACTGTTAAGCTAGCGAGAAGGCACATGATTATTAAACAGGATAAGTTTTAATTTGCTGGTGACTTACCACATCAAGGACGATAAGAAGAACTCTACTGTTCTGAGTCTTGCTCTTGACGATGTGTACAAAGGCCAAAGTTAGAGACAAGATAAGGTAACCACTCACAACAGCATTTGCAACCACAAAGAACCTGATTGATCAAACAAACCAAAGGCAAAAGCTCTTCAAGAATTAATCCAGGTTATTCCCTAAATACTGGAAAACAGGTGAAAGAAAATGTAAGAGAATCAAAACGCATACGATAAGGCTGGAAGATCGTTGTATTCGGCTTGGAACCGTATGAATTGAGTGAAGAAAGGCAGAGTTTCATGTGTGGTTCCCATGAGGATTGCACTACCTATAGTGTTGAAGAATGCAACAATCCTGAGGATAAACTCAAGAATCGCAATCCTTCTGCTCATCAGACCGCTCTTTTGGATACCTTTGCTTGTTTCCATGATTTCAGCCTGACCGGATTTCATTTTCTCTACTAATCTTTAAGGTTTTATGAGTTTCTTGTAAAGGAAGTTAAGGCTAGGTTTCTTGAGAGTTTGATGAGGGTTAAGAGCAATGAGTGAGCATGTATATATATATATATATACTGGTACTGCATGCTTTGGGACATATCGTGGTTATGATAATTGATAAGGTCCTTATCACTATTGTACTTGCTAAAGGTATCCCCTTTTTAGTATTATAAATTCCATAAACTTTGGCATAAAGGATATGCTTTTATAAAGCTATACATTAACATTCATGTTCCACCAAACCTCCTACGCAAATTTGGAAAACATAAACTCTGTCCAAATTTGTATACAAAGCTTTTAGCTCAACTAATAATATTAAAAATGTTGCTGGAACATGCATGTGGAGTAGTTACAAAGTATGTGGAATAATGGATTTGGTTATGTTCGCAGATGATCATTAACAAACCCACTGGTCTCTTTTCAATTACTTTTGAAAATAGTAAATCTCTACATACTTGGAAATTGGAACTAAAGTTCCTAAATGATTGGACATGTAGAGTCCAAATTGGTTCTCTGTGTTAAAACACTTGGTCTATTTTACTAATTAGGTTATTAATAAAATATAAACCTGTTGATTTATTCCAACAATTGAACTATCAACTTGAAGCAGGACACCTAAACCAAATGAATATATTGAAGTACTTACGCTTTTTTGAATTGAAGATATGACTTCAGCTTTTGAGTTGGCTTACGTGTTTCCATGCATGTTATGTCAATTGCTCAAGTCAAATAAACACTCTGGCTCTCTTTTGTCGTTATTAAGTTACGGGCCCTTAGAGCGGCCCACGTTGTGGGTTTTAGGCCATTAACGGGCCGATCGTAAAACTCCATAAAAAGAACTCAATTAATTCTCTTACATTTCTAAATTAGCCCCAAACTTTGAAAGTAAAGCTACCGCTTCCAAGCAAACCCATTCCCAGAGAGAAGCCTAGACAAGAATCCTTCACCAACTGTTGTCTTCTTCTCTTTACCAGAGCTCATGTTACTAATCAAAGACCAATGAGTCTCAAAATCAATTTCATAGCCACACTTTTGCATCATTTCCATCATCTCTGAAGCTTTCACAGTATTGTTCTCTACTCGAAACCGGTCTATCACAGTCTTAAACATCTCTCGACTTGGTGTTTCGCCTAACCCAACCATTGATTTGATAAGTCTTTCTGATTCCACAACTTTACATGCCTCACAATACTTATGAACAAGACCACTCCATGTACTTATGCTTGGACTTAGACCTAATTCCACCATTTCTGTATGAAAGTCCATAGCTTTATCCAATTGATTGCATCTCAGCAAGCCATTGATTACTGAATCATAGCTTGTAGAATCCGGAATCTTTTGCTTCTTTAGCATTGTGTTCAAGAGATGAACAGCAATGTCAAGATTCTCGTGATCAGATAGCTTCTTGATGAGATTATCGTAGTTGGGAGTCATCGTGCCAACGCTTGTCACTCGGGTCAGAAAGTCTTCAGCTTTTGGAATTTCGCCTTTCGAAATTAGGGATTCGACAATTTTGGTTTGGACAACTGAAGAACCTAAATTCCAGCCTTTTGATTCCATAACCTGCCACAAGTCAAGATCTTTCTCCACATCTCCATTGTCACACAGAGAGCTTGTAAACACTCTTAAGCTTCGATTATTCGGTTTCATCCCCTTGGAGATCATAGCTGAGAGGTATCGTAGAGAACTAGAAGAATCTCCAGACGAAGAGTATCCGTGAACAAGAAAGTTAAATGTAGTTTCATCAGGCAACAATCCTCTTCCCTCCATTTCAAGCAATACTTTATTAACCTCCAAGCAATTCTTAGCCAGAAACAGATAGAAAATTAGCAAATTATAGATGATTACGCTGCCAGGACTGCTTTCTCCTAGCAACAGAAACTCCTTCAGACTAACTGCAGAGAGAAACTGACGCTCTAAACACATTTTCCGAACATATTCTCTATAACTCGTAACCGAACAGATTATGTTCTTCCTTACCAAGATTCCTAGTACTTCCTCAACTTTCCTCCAGTTGTTACCTTTACAATAACCTTGAAACATCAGATTATATATATTGCTACTTGGTAACGACCCCTTTGATAACATTATCCGTAACTGATTTTCTGCATCAAACATCATCCCAGCTAAGCATAGTCCTTCTATCAAAGCAAAGTAGCCAGTAGAAGAATCTGATTGCTCTGCCAATGTAAATGCCTTTTCTGCTTTGTTAGCTCTACAAAGCCGAGGAATTAACATTGAACAAATTTTGAAGCTTGGAATGTATTTCTTGTCTAGCATTTCGCTAAGTACAACAAATGCAGCTGAATCATTATTCTCCTTGCAGAGTCCTTTGATAACACGATTGTAAACCTCTTCTTCCACAACGTAACCCTCTTCTTCAAGTCTTTTAACAACAGACTGAGCAATACGAGATAACCCAAGAACTGTGAGCTTCTCGACAAAAATCCTACACGCTTCTGACTGTGATAGAGGATACGATATGAGTATACGCTCAAAGAGTTTAACAGCTTCCTCCACCAGTCCTTTCCGGACGAGACATTCCCACAAAGCTCCACAATTTTTCAAATCAGGTAACCAATTAACATTATGGGCAGCATCCCACACATTCAGTATATCATTGAGTGTTTCTTTCTTACAGAAGCAAGTTATCAAAGATGTGTACGTTGTGTTATCGATAGGATGATGCATTTGAACCATTCTATGGAAAATGAGTTTGCTATGGCGGTTAAATCCCTTCTTGCAATATTCTTGAACAAGAAAGTTAAGGGTTTCTCCATCTAACTGATTAGCCAGCTTTGGCCATTTTTCCAATAGGCTAACACTTACTCTGACAAGGGAACGCGATGTACGGAGACTCTTCATTAAAACAGCAAAACCCCGGAGCGATAATTTTTGACCCCATCGTGTCATTTCATCAAGAAGCCCCAAAGCCATTTGTAAATCGCCGTCCTTACATGCTCTAATGATAAGCAAAGTAAATTCCGGTAGCACGGACCTGTCAAGTACCATATTCACCCTCTGCTCGTAAGCATCCAAATCAGTGTCCAAGTATAGCCCATTCCCCAGTTCATCAAAGAACTCTGCTTTGGAAAATCCGGAATTATTGTCCCTTTTCAATCTAACAGCTAATGGATCGAATCCTACTAAACTGAAAGCTTCTGAAAGCGGATCTTCAACTCTAGAAGCTTCGATTAACCCATAACTAAACATCTCGTTAACAATCTTCTTAGCTTCCTCAAACTGTCTAGCTTTGCAGTATCCAGTTACCATTATCTTAAATGTAGAAGAGCTGAGCATCATTTCATTTTCAGTCATCTCATCCAGAATACAGCGGGTATGTTGCCACAATCCTTTTCTAAAAAGCCCACTTAAGATAGCATTATAACTATACACATCAGGTTTTAAACCCTTTGACGTAATCTCTAATAAATAAAGAAACGCTCTTTTGATATCTCCTTCATGACAACACCAACCAATCAAGATACCGAAAGTGGCCTCATCAGGTTTAAAACCCAAATGTTCAAGCTCCTCCATATATACATAAGCTCTCTCCGAGCCAAACCTCCTGCAGAGAGAATGTACAATCCTATTGCCAACAAACACATCAGGTTCATATTTAACTTCACCAATGAAACTCAACAAATCCTCAAAGTCTTGCTTCTCGTTGTATCCTAAAGCAATCTTACTATATATTGAGGTATTGAGGTTACAACCTAAAGCCACAAGCTTTCTGACCAGGACTCTAGCCTCTTGAACCCTCTGGTCCAAGCAAAGCAACTCGATAACTTTCCCAATTCTATCTATATTCATGTGATTTGATTCAGCCGTTGTCTCCACCCAATCCAAAGAAATTCTATATGCAGATTCTGTTCTGTAAACTCTAACCAAATGATCAACTAAAATCTGGTAACACGAAGTTAAAGGTACTAAACCCTTACGCCTCATCCAATCAAACAACATAACTGCCTTCCTGGAATCAAAATCATCGACATACTTCTCAATCAAATCACAAAAAATTCCCTCCTTATCCAACGTGTCTCCATGGCTCTCCATTTCCATAAGCAAACATTCAACTTCCTTAACCATTCCTTCCTTGATAAGCATCGACGCCATGATTATACAAGCCTGAGGTAGATGGTTAAACCCTTTGTATTGCCCACTAGCCCATCTGAAAATCTCCCATAAAGCTCGAACCTTTCTACTCCCAATTCCACCTCTCTGAATCTCAGATTCAAAACCCAGTAACAATTCAAGCACATTTTCGGGTCTCAAGCCAGGAAATCTCCTAAACCTACGAGTAATATTGGGAACAACATTGGACAAATCCAAAAGTAAGTCTTTTAGAGAGGAAGAACCAGTAACGCCAGGGGTCTTCTTCGCTGCACCACCAAGAGACCTCGAAATCGAATCCAATTTACCAAAGGAGAGTAAATTAAACGAGGAAGATTGATCATTTCTAGGGATAGCTGAATCATTTCGCAAGGAAGAAGAGGACAAAGCAGATGAGGTAGTAGAGAGAAACGCGAAAGAGTAACGACATGAGAGAGAAGAAAGCTTGTTAAGAAAACGAAGCCGAGTAGAGTTACTGATGTAGAGAAGATTAAGCATGCGATTGCAGAGATTATTATAACTTTATTTGCCTTCTTCTTATTCATCTGCTACTGCATTCCCAGCTCCAGCAAAGAAGGTGACGACGAATTTAAGGATCAAAACCACTTGGAAACGACAACGTTTCATAGATTGCAAAATGGTTTTATAACTATAAGCCTAGAAGGATGCATAAACACAAGTGAATTATTTTGGAACACATAATTAAAAAAAAAAAAAAAACCAAAATACATAGAGAGTACAAACTTGTATTGATCCAGATAAATTATACAAAGAAAAGTTGTTTTCAGTAATTCTAACTACAGTTAAAGTAGTTGAAATAAAATAAAAATAAATTTCTTCCACCAATTTAACTCATTCAACATTGTAGAAATGAACATATTTGTTTGAGATAAGACAACAAAACCGGGTGGCTCAGGTAAGATAACCGGACAATCATAGGCACTACTAAACCAAGCCGTCTTTGGAGTGTGTGTTCACCGTGCAACCTTTTGGCGAGATGAAGCTACCAACAATCTAATGATCAGAAGACCAGAATCTTTCCACAAATAGCAACCTGTCTTAACTGCTAGCAGAGAAGCATATGTGCGAAGAAACAACATAGATAGAGCTCGAGAGAGAAGAAGAAGAAGTTTATATACCTTTCATGTGTACCATAAGGAACAACGAATTGATGCCCAATTGGTTGACGACAAGAACCAAATAGATTCTCATTCACCTCTTTCCCTGCATATGATCTTTAAAGAATCCTGAGAGACTATAAGGTAATAGTTTTGCGATATACTGAAATCTGTCATAGAGAGGCTTACGCATGCTGTAAGTAAAAACCCAATACATGAGACCTTTAACATAGTTAAATCATTCATACAAACGGAACTACGCACAACCAAACTAAGGTTTCTGAATCTGATCTGAGGAAAGACAAAGGTAAACTGAAAGACAGACAGCATTACAGCCAAGGCAAATGGATATGGTTTAACGGGTAGGAGCTTGGCAGAGTATTTTGGTCACAAGCGGACATGGAAATTTTAAAAACAAACTTAAATATCTCATCCACATATAATCGGTTCTCCTAGGTAGAGTTTGGTGGTTCAGCTTTGTCATCTTGTTTGGTGAAAAGGCTTCAACTGTGGGCTGTGGGGGTTAGCTTCAGGCTTCAGGATCTCACACTGTTTTAGTGGGAAGGGGAAAAGGTCACAAAGCGAAAAAAAGCAGTGAATCAGAATCTGACACCGGGACAGATCAGATCAGAACTTGGGGGCAAATAGCTAAGGTAAACTTAGTTTAAGAAGACTTAAGCAAACCATAAAGTAATCTAACCTTTTTAATCACCCACCAATAGCTTCTAGTAGTCATAGTTTCTTCGTCGATGGGTAGAAGAATGGCTGGATAACCTGATGACAAAACCCATGATAAGGATCAACCACTAAGAGTTGTTAGGCAAATGAAAACCAAAAGTCCGTGCAGTACATCAACAATAGAAACACTAGATCTCTGCAGTTCTAAAGGGTAAATACTTGGTATAGTGTCATCAACACATAAGAGAAGAAATAATCTCACCCAGCACTGCTACTTCGTCCAGATGTGTAACCTCCATACACTCCATATGCAGTATTACTACTACTACCAACCTACAAAAACCACATCCGAAGAGTCACTAATTGAGAACTGATATGTTGAAAACAACATGTAATGGAACCTTTTTTAGAAGACATACCGGCGCACCATAAGGTGAATAACCTTCAGCAGACAAACCATTTGAGCCATAACCACCAGGATAAGGATTCCCGCGTTCAACTCTTCTGCCATCTCTTCTATCATAGTCCAATCTATCACCAACATCTGGTGCAACAGGAACATAAGGCAAGACCGGCATAAGTGCAGAAACAGCACCTTCCCGGTCAAACACATTGGCTCTTAATCTTGACGTAATTTGTATGAGAGCTTCCTTGGCAACTTCAAGTTCTCCAGAAATCTGAACATTATAATTGTTTCTGCTGTTAACGCTCAACATGAAGGGATTTAAGAGTGAGAGGGAAAACTGCAATGGCAATTAGAGGAGTAGCCCTAAGACATTGTGAATTTTACCTGAACCATCTCATCATCATCAGCTGCAACTTTTGGAAGATCTTCCTTCCCGAGTACACGGATGTTAGCTTTGGTCATTCTTCTCATCTCAGTTATGATGGCTCCTCCTTTACCAAGGATACAACCAATCCTAGAACTAGGCACAAGAAGACGAGTGGTGAATGAAACAAGTCCAGAATCTCTTTCCACCTTGTCGCTGCATTTTGGTTGCAGCCGCATAGCTGCTTCTATGGTTGGGGAATACGCATCCTCAAAAACCTAAAAAAGATTAAGACACTGTCAAGGAAGAAAAGCTGGATAGACTATTCTAAGTTTCTAACCTAAACGACAGAAGACCTTTGAAAGAAAGTCAAACCTCTCTTGCTGATATAGTTATTAAACAATCGTTTCCTTCAGTTCTAGAGCTATCAACTTTAATGTTTGCTCTGGTTTCCTGTCGAAGCTGATTGATTAGAGCACCACCTTTCCCAATAACACCTGCAATGTTTTCAACTGGGGAAACTAGCCGTATATAGAAATCTGTAGCCGGTGGCTCATTTCTTGGAGCTTGGTATAAAGGGCGTGGCCAATCTCCTGCATCAGTTTTGTATCCTCCGTAGGAACCCATCAGCGGTGCTATCCCTACAATTCGAGGACCACCCGCATGACTCATGAGTGAACCAGAAGGATATCCACCAGCAATTGCAGAAGAAAGTAGGTTCTGACTACGTGAAGGATTCTCATGAAGACGGGAGGCAATCTGATGCAGAGCCTTCTTAACAATCAGCACTTCTCCAGATATCTAGAAAGAAGATAAATAAGCCAAGTGAAAAAAAAAAAGTGACCATAAATGTTGACAGAAGATAGAAGGAATTCGCCAATAGACAGTTAGAAACACAGATTTCCTTCCAAGATACCTGAATGAGCTCATCTGAATTCAAAGCACATAGAGGCATGTTTCTGTCCTTGATAATGCGAATTTGAGCACCTGTCTCACTCCGAATGTTCTGGACAATTTGACCACCTCTCCCAAGAATACATCCAATCTGATCTGAAGGAACAAGCAGCCTAGCAGTAACTTGATGCTCTCCTTCAGAGGTATCTTCGCTTTGCGGATCATCTGCAAGTACTCTATCATGAATTTTGAACAAAGCATCCTGCGCAGGAGAAAGAACTTTCTCTCCATCTCCAAAGGCATTGGTCTCATCACTAGGGCTATAGATAGTAATCACGCGTTCATCACATCCCGGAATTGCCTCCCCTATTCTAATCTTCGATCTAGTGTCCATCCTCAATTGCTTGACAATCTCACCTCCTCTACCGATAACACTCCCAATCTTTTTAACTGGGCAGAGGTACCGGTACACAGTATCATCACGATCAATTACAAGTGAATCTCTATCGTCACCACGATATCTCCGTTTGCTTCCACCATTGTCATCGTAGTCAGACTGAGGACGAGACCTCTTTCTATGGCTATCTCTATGATCCGGTGACATTGCAAAACCTGTACATTCCATTCACATGTAAATCAAACAATCAAAAAACTCCAAATCTATAGTGATCTGAGTTATTTCAACCAATCAAATAAAAAATGTAGCAATTCACAACCACTTCAAGAAAGTATGTATATATAATCTACATCTATTCATAATCAATCAATTTTCTAAGAAGATCCCAGAAAAATATCAAATCAGAGCTCGGACCTCTAATATATCAAACGAAACAAGCTATGCAGCTACCGAAGTAACACCAAAGTGAGAACAACAGACTCGGAAAAAAAAAAAAAAATGAGAGCTCGAATTCAATATTGGGAAGATTAGAGATTCCTCCGATAACGATCTCAGAGACGTTTGGATTGGGGAGAGAAGAAAAGGACCAACCTGATTTCCTTGACGAAATCGTTTCTTCCGGATTTGGGGTTATAAGAATTTCTAGGGTTTGCGCGGACTTTAAATCGGTTGTTTGTTCTTTTTAGTGTCTTTGATTGGCCATTAACTCATTAAATAACTTTTTTTTTGGGTTAAATATCAAATTAACTTAAAAATATTTTTTAGGGTAAAAATTTGCTAATAGTATAAGCATTTAATCAGAATTTTCATTCGAGTTTTGGTTTTTTTCTGTCAAAATTTTTGGTTTTATGAATATTTGTAGTATCCAAAATAAAATTATAATTGAATGTGGATGATTTGTTGTCATTTTACTTTCGATTGGAGTTAATATCTTTTAAATTTTAAATAAATTCAATTTTAGTTTATTAAAAAAAAAATTCTGAAAGATATAAAAAGTAATGTTAAAAAAGAGATTACAAAATATTTATCTGATAGATAAATTGTATCTTTTAAAAGTTTATATTATCTAGATTAAATGAATTGCAAAAAAATATTAGTTGTGTTTTTTTATATATTTCTTTATATTAATTAAATTATTTAATCAAATATAACTTTTTTTTTGTGAAGAAAAATAAGTTTCTGTGTGATCTTTGTCTCTTCTCGGTTGGTTTCAATTTAGTTTTGGTCTTTTCATTTTTTTGATCAGTTTGCATATAGACCTTATATTAAAATTCCTTTCGTTTGTTCCATAAAAAATTTTGGTTTCAGTTTGAATTGATTCGATTTGTTTTTTCCAGATTTTACATCTTGACTGCCTTTTTACATTTGTGTCTACATAACTACACTCGTTTTAAATACATTTTTTAATGAGAAGCAAAAATAGAATAGCAACTTTACCGAAATTGTAATAATTTAAACAACGTTTGGGTGTTTGTTTTGTGGAGAAATATGTTAGGTTATGAAAAGAAAGTCTGCAAAATTGCGTTGAACAAAAGAAGTCTGCAAATTTACATCTTCCCTTTGGAATAGTGACCGGTTTTTCCCCAAGTGCAAAAAAAAAATAAAAAAAAAAAGAGAACAACATTACATACCCAAAGATTGATGTGTGGGAATATTTTATATATATATATAAATGGAGTTTCCCATGTGTCCACCAATTATATCAGCGCAAAGCAAATATGTGACAATTTGAACTCGTATTTTCCACAATTGAGATAGTAGAGCTTTAACTTATAGAAGTTAATT
>VBRH01000118.1:141884-152636 GCA_014578085.1 Cardamine resedifolia
TTTTTTTTTTTTTTTTTTTTTTTTAAGAATTGTTATCACAGTCTTACCATACCATTATTAATTAATAATTTAATACCATTGTTTGTTGACGGATAATTATTAGTTAAATAAAGTTTCAGAATGTAGTCAAGATAAATCATTACTCGTTCGTGTTTATTGATATTAATTCTTCTGATCTAAATCTGCTGTTATAATCAGGGGATTTCAGATTGATTGCTTCGCAGATTTCAATCAACAATTTATTTTTATTTTTTTGTCAATCGGGCATCCACTCTGTAGACTGTAGATGAACAAATTCGTGGTAAAGTGAAATTGTAACTGAATGAATATTCTTTTGGAGTTAATGAGTTATGATTTAGATACCACATTTGTTGGTTACAGTTGATTTTGAGATATTACATAAGTGCAGGGAACCTTAAAACATAGGTAGTGTCCACACCACTATGCATATCAGCTCAGAAATGAAAGACAAATTACGATTAATAAAAAGTAACTTGAAACACATATCCAACAAATTAGACGTATATGTGCGCACACACATACATAATTGATAATTGCATTCACATCCCAACTTGTATTATACTGCCTAAATATCAAATCATCTAAAGTAGTTTTTAGTAGGAAAAGAAAAAACTAAAAAAGTTTGAAAAAGAAGAAAGAGAAGGCATGTGCAATTACCCAGCTCCACATGCTCATCCAATTATTGTTTTGAGTCGATCTGCTCGGAGAAAAGGAGGGAACATTGGGATATTTTTGGTTTAAGTAAGAAATATTATCTTTTCTAATAACGAATAAAGACATTTTTTTACCCATGATAATAATAAATATATTTAATGAGAGGTGACAAATAAAGTATATGAGAAAATATATTTAGCTATATCTATTAACGAAAAACAAGACTTATCTATGTTATTATATGATGTATAGGATATATACAAATGTAATTGGGAAAAAAAAACAAATGTACAAAAAAGATAATATATTAGAGTGTCTAATCTAGTTTTGGGTTTAGTTATTTTCCGATTCTAGGTATTTTATATAAAAATCGAGTGGAGGATTATGTCTTGTTTGGTATTGTTTTAGTTTTATAGTCGATTTATTAGACAAATTGGTTCGGCATCGAAGTTTATAATTTTCCAGATTAGACATACTTATTACCTATACCATTAACTTAAAATCAAAACATAAACTTTAGAGAAAACAGTTGGTGAAGATGACATCTTTTCTTTATTCATTCTTAGGTTTTTACACTCACTCGATAATTCAATTTATACAAGGTCGGTAAGCCCTAAAACTCATTTGGATAGATGACAAGATCAGCTTGAGTTTAAGAGATTAAAGGTCTAAAATTGATTTGACACCTTGATGTTGAAAGGATATTTTCGTACGAACCAAGCTCTGCTTTGTTCCAGCTCTGCTTTTGTCTTTATGTAGAAGAGAAAACCGTTGAATCCAAATAGGCTTCAACTTTGACATTGGTTGGCCCAACTTCTCTTTCCCTTTTGATCTGTTAAGTGAGACGACAACATTTTGTTCTTTGGTTGCATACATTGTTGAAGTCTCTGCTTCATATGAAAACTTTGCTGCATATGTGAGATTTAAAGTCTTGTTGCTGATATAAATGTACAAGAGATTTTTAGCTATTGATTCTCTTAACTATATAAAATTTTGAACACTGCTAATTTTTTCATCCCAAAAAAAAATTATATGAACTAGGTTAATTTTTTTTTTAACTAGGTTAATTTTTCGTGACTCTATTTAAATTTTATACAGTTAATTTGTAAATACGATTTGATTTTTATATAATACCAAAATTATGTATAAGGGTTATTAACAAAAATGAACCTTTACTACAATTTATTTTATTTATGTTTTTTCTCAACATTTATTTTTGTTTATGTTTTGTAAATAATTGGTGTGACACAAAATTTATTACATAGGTTAAAATTAGAAACTTGTAGGGACGGGGTACGGCACAGCAAAGCACGGACCGTAGGACCATTTGCAGGAAAACATTGAAATATAATATCAAAATATTTTTATAGAAAGATTGCAAAAGCATGTGATGAATCACATGGATATTGATTACTGTCTAAAAGAAGCGTATAGGTCATGTCAAGTTGTTCAAACACATGCATATAGAAGAATAAATATAACATTAAGTTATTAAAGTTACAAGAAACTAAAGATAATGTTCATCATTTCAACTTGTTCAGAACGTACGAGCCTAAGTTATATATATATAGGACATTTGAGATATTTTTATAAATTAGGCTAGGTTTGGTTTCTTTTCCAAAAACCGAAATTTGAACGGAATCTTGTTGTGTTAAGATTTGGTTAAACTTTTTCTACAAAACTAAATAAAATGAATGAGCATACCTAATTATGATATATGTATAACAACTCAAGCAATTGTAAGTTGTAACAATGCAAGTATAAAATCACAAAATGAAATGACTAGGCAAATTAACCTCGATAAATAATTATTTTCAGTTTTGATCGAAACTAAAATGTAGGGGTCATAATGTAAAAAAGGGAAACATCAACACCCTCTGGTCGTATAGTTAAGACTTGACAAATAGGGTTTTGGATTTAAGCCCTTTCGCTCCCGCGCCGTCATCCTAATCGCGCATCCGTCGCCGTCGTCATCTCCGGTCACGCTTGTCATCGGTCGCAGGCAACTGGAATCGAAAATTTCCGGTAAGTATCCTCCTTTCTTATTACTACATCCGAATTTGAGAAATCGGCCGATTAGACTCATTTTGGTCGGCTAATTCTAGGTTTTAGTTAACGATGATCCATTACTCCGGTTGGAAAATCTCGGCTTTGATCGCGAATTCGGAATCTGAAATGTAGTAGTTTTTTAGGTCAATCAGTTAATCGATCGCTGGTGCAGTTTCGAATTTGAGAGAGCAAAACCTTTGATTTGATGAAATTTGAAAGCTTTATCTCGAAATGTTCACTTTTTTTGTTGGTTGCAGATTGTGAAAAATGAATTTCTTAAACACAGCAGCATCCATTTGCAGAAGAGTTAGTTTGAGGGAACTAATCACTGAGGTTCCTGCTTATAGTGGCAGTAGCATTTCTGGTATATATATATATATATAACTATCAATCTGTTTTTTTCGAGGTTTTGGAAATCTCTGTTATGTGTTTTGATGATCTTTTTCTTGTTAACTCTCATTTGTGTTGGTTCTTGTTTTGGGAAATGTTCAAGATGGTTCTTCAAGTGGATTGAGTTTGGTCTTCAAGCGTTGGGCTACTAAGAAAACCGCTGGTTCTACAAAGAACGGTCGCGACTCTAAACCCAAGAATCTCGGCGTTAAGAAATTCGGAGGAGAGGTAAGATAAGAACAATGAGCTAGATAGTAGTATTCAGATGATCAAATATCAAATCTTAGCTCGTGTGTTTATGATTTTTACAGAATGTGATACCGGGAAACATAATAGTCCGTCAACGCGGAACTCGGTTTCATCCTGGAGACTATGTTGGGATCGGTAAGGACCATACTCTGTTTGCATTGAAGGAAGGACGAGTGAGGTTTGAGAAAAACAAGATAACTGGACGCAAATGGATTCATGTTGATCCAAAGGGTGGTCATGTTCTTCACCCTATCTACACAAAAGCTGCAGCTGCAAAATTGACCAACATTGAGACAGCTTCATCCTCGTGAGAGCTCATTGATTCAACAATCTTAAGGTGTCTTCCTTTGTTCTTTAGATCATATGATCCTCTTGACTAAAAGATGATGGTATCTTAGAACAGCAACGCATCAATTCAATAACATCTGCTGTTTTGTTTCTTCTTCCCTCATTAATCTATTGTCTAAAGAACAAGGCAAAGTTGATAAGATTCCAAGTCATGTTTTTTATTTCTGAAATAAGTTTTAACCAATCCTGAAATTCTCTCATGTGTATACAAACAGTCAAAATTATCGTAGGTTTTTTTGTGGTTAAAATTTGGCAAAATTATCGTAGTTAGTAATTTAATTATCTCAACAAATATTTCAAACTATATGACAAAAGACAAACTACAATCCTTAATTTTTATTTGGTTGAAATCCTCACCAGCGTATTGTTTTGTATTATTCACTTAATCGTTTTCCAGCCCATTATAAACCCATCCAACATTGAGCCAACGTTTTAAGCATCGGGCTCTTATATATGTCGTTTCCACAACTTCGAGAGTTTCTCAGCTTTGCAGTCAATCCCACCTATTCCTACAGTTTCCATAGAAAACAATTTTTGTAAAAAATAAAAATATAACTTTTATATGCCTTATCTGCATATAAATTCGAATAGTTAGCTTACTAAATAAATATTAACGTTGCTAGATACGTTAGATTGAACCAGCTTTGTTTTTGGCATAATGTGAAATTAAGAGCAAACTTTTTTTCTTCTTTTTTTTTTGGTTGGTCAAGAAATTAAGAGCCAACTTGTTTTAGTCATTAAATCAGTTTCCTCCATTTCTTCTCAAGTTGTCGCGCACATCAATATGTATTTAATTATTTTTCCTCGTTTAAAAAAAAAAAGATCATTATTCCAACGAAAATAAATATAAACTAAGAATTACTCCCACAAAACTGGAGAACAGTCGAAATTACTAGCAAGTTTTAGCAACCCATACGGTCACGGTATATGATACATCCTTCCGTTTGCATTCACGCACATACATAGACAGTTAGATGTGTGTATATGTTTTCACTGTTGCATATTAATACAAGACCATATGTAGAATAGAGATTCATATAATGTTATAGCGATTATAATCAAAATGTACACAGGATATTAGATAAATTTCCGTGAGAAAATATATTGGAATAATTTACCTATATCCTGGAAAAAACTAATAGTGTCCTTGTTATGGGCATAAAAGCTTATTTATTGTCGGTTTGCCTTGGTTTTCCTAACCAACAAAGGAACCTTATAACTTATTTAAACTATATACTTTATCACACAAAAAAAAACTTATATTTCGTTCTCTGTGAAGTCTATCAGCGTTAATGGTCGTTGACAAACCAAGAAAAAGATAGCGTTAGTGAGGTAATAATAATCAAGTCATATCGAAATGTATCAAGTCGTATCTAAATGCTGGAAATGTTGATATGGTTGTTCCCTAATTTGGTTCTTATAAGTCGTGCAAGTCGTACTATATACCGAAATTAAATAAGTAATATATGAAGTTCAATGAATCTTATTTGATAAGAACAAGAAAATTCTCTTCGATTATACTATAAACCAACATGGTTTGATTATGCAGCGCCATATGGCAACATATGGCCACGTGTTAGCTGTTTGGTGTTAGGAAAGGGTTTCGGAGTGTTTTTGGTATAAATTGTGGAATTCTTATCCAGCTATTAGTAGTAGTAATTCGCATATAATCTTTTTGATCCAGGCCTCTGATTAAAGACAGTTTCTAATGGTTATGAGGTTTGAGACGAACGGTGTCCTTTTTCCACCAGTAGTTGTGTCACTTTATTAGCCTTTCTTTTGTGGTCTCCTCTGCTCAAAGGCCACTTTAACCGTTAACTAATCAATAAACATTTATGAGTTAAGTACTTTAGAAGTACATAACTTAAGCAAATAATTTTTGAATTTTTTTGCGAGTAGGTTTTCATTATGTTTCTCTAAAAAAAAAATCCAAAAAAAAAAAGTGGAAGACAAATAACTAGCGAAGATCAAAATTTAAACATATCATCATTTAAATCAACAGCATGCATTAGTCAACCTTTATCTATACTAAAATTATATTCAGACCAAAAACAAATCAAGATTTTTTCAGCTTAACAACAAACAATGGAAATAATTAAAAGGTGACAAAGGAGAGATTAATATTGACATAAATTCGAGTATACATGTTAATTAGTTGTCAACGTCATGGAGATACAAATTTAGCAAAAAGAAAAAGACATGACTCACATTAGATACTGTTCTATGAACGCTATTTATTAGCCTATATTTATTACACTTATCTTTATTATTAACCCTAGGGTGGGGTCAACAAACCATGGTTAAAAAATTGTCCAAGCAAAAAAAAAAAAAAAACCCATAATGATTATCAATATCAACCACACAACTTGGATTTCTCATTATCAATTCAAGAGTCTTCAACATCTCATCTCTTATTCCTCCATGAGAGTTGAGCAGTAAAACATATTTCAAAAATTTCTCGTTTACTATTCTTGTAGCTGTCCAAATACTTAAAACCAAAATCCTCAAATTTCCCAAAATATTTCAACTTTACAATAAACCATTTTTGTTTAGTGCAATCCTTTATCTTATCTTCACTTCTCACCTCTTCTTCTTCTTCTCCTCCCATCACTAGAAAATCATACTTTTTCAGGAAAAAAGTTTTACTTTTCTTAATCTTATTCGTATCCAGTTAACCAAAACTCATCCCAAATTCCCAAAGATTTCTAACTTACAAAATATTTTTATTTTCTTTTCGGAAGCCTTATATGTTTTGAGTCATGGATGTAATAGCTACTACAACTACTATAGTATCCGACTTGGATTCGCGGCAACCCGAGATCCAAGCTCCGATCCGGATCCAGCCCGCGAAGCCTATTTCCTTCTCCAACGGTAAACGATGCTACCACCTACACCATCATTCAGCGTCGGAAGCGGTTGCGGTTGCGACTTATAAAGAATGTCTCAAGAACCACGCCGCCGGAATCGGCGGTCACGCATTAGACGGCTGCGGCGAGTTTATGCCGTCACCTTCGTTTAACTCAAACGACCCCACTTCACTAACGTGCGCCGCATGCGGTTGCCACCGTAACTTCCACCGCCGTGAAGAAGATCCATCTTCTCTTTCCGCCGTGGTCCCGGCAATTGAGTTTAGACCTCACAACCGTCACCAGCTTCCTCCGCCTCCTCATCCGGTGGGAATTCGTAGTCCAGACGACGATGATTCAGCTTCTCCACCACCGATATCGTCCTCTTACATGCTCCTCGCACTATCAGGAGGAGCAGCCACGGCGGTACCAATGTCGAGAAAACGGTTTAGGACGAAGTTTAGTCAGAGTCAGAAGGAGAAGATGTTCGAGTTCGCGGAGAGAGTTGGGTGGAGGATGGCGAAAGCGGATGACGTGGCGGTTAAGGAGTTTTGTCGGGAGATCGGAGTTGATAAAAGCGTTTTCAAAGTGTGGATGCATAACAACAAGATTTCAAGACGCGGCGGAGCTAGAATAGCTAACGGCGGAGGAGGATTGAGTCGTGAGAATGTTGGTGAGAGTCATGATCTTGGAGGTGTCGTTCCGACGAATGGGTCGTTTTCATCGACGTAATGCAAATTGACGTTAAAAACGTTGTTAGAGGCTAATTAAATTATTTTGGTTTTCTGCTTTAGTCAACGGGTCAAATCTTTTTCTATTGCACTTGAAATGTCTTTTGTTTTTTCTTAGAAGTTTATCTTTATTAGAGAGGTGATTTGAGGTGTAGCTGTCGACCAAATACTAGAAAGATATGAGAATTAACCTCCAGATTTTAATAACAAAGTGAAATCCGTGAAACATTTTTTATATTCTAGGAGAATAAATGTCCTTTTATATAAAAGAATTGTTAAGAAATTTTAAATTATAAATTTTGCGTTGTTAGTATGTTTACATCAAGAGTTATGACTTGGGAGACAAAGGTACTCGAAAAGTAAAACACAGTTAAAAAAGTAAGAGAGTATTTTTTGCTGCTAGTAGACAACTCGGAGGTATTAGATTAGATGCTAAGATATGATTATCCAATATGAATAGGAGTTGGTAAGATTAAGCACTAAGTTAATATGATTGGAGACAATACTCGCTTTAAAATATTCTTGCTGTTCTTTTAAGGCAAGACTAGTAAAAAATCTTGCATGCAATTATGAGAGATTTTGTGATACGTATCTAAATTTCAGTATATATGTAAAATGACCTTCTTAGGCACGACTGTTCGGAAAAAAATTCGGAAATGAATCAAAATCTTAGCCCAAACTTAAGCCCGAAAAATAGATAGACAATTAAATAGGCCCATATATTAGTAAAAAGGCCCAATCAAGTAACAGAGTGTTAGGGTTTTTGGAAACCCTATAAATCAGATCATTCGTCTCCTTCTCTGCTCTCTGCGTGCCCTAGTATTCCAGATCGCCGTTTATCACTAAGCAGACGAAGATATGGTGCACGTTTGCTACTACCGCAACCGTAAGCTTCTCATTTCATTTCGTCTCTTAGACTATTGCTCATTTTCAATTCAATCTACACATAAATTTCTGTTCGAACTGATTGATAGATTCGAGATTATTTGAGGTTTTTTTATAACACGCGCCATGTTTGAGATTATATAAAGCTATGGATTGTGAATCTTTGTTATTGTATCTCTTATGAGTCAATATTTGATAAAGTCTGTAGATCTTACCTTTGTAGCTGATGATTTATCGAAATGTGTTGTTATTAGATGGAAAGACCTTCAAGGGACCTCGTCGTCCATATGAGAAGGAGCGTCTTGATTCTGAATTGAAGCTTGTTGGTGAGTATGGTCTTCGTAACAAGCGTGAGCTCTGGAGAGTGCAATACGCTCTTAGCCGTATCCGTAATGCTGCTAGAGATCTTCTGACTCTTGATGAGAAGAGTCCAAGAAGGATCTTTGAAGGTGAGGCTCTCCTCCGTAGGATGAATCGTTATGGGCTTCTTGATGAGAGTCAGAACAAGCTCGATTACGTCTTGGCTTTGACTGTTGAGAATTTCTTGGAGCGTCGTCTTCAGACTATTGTGTTCAAGTCTGGTATGGCTAAGTCTATCCATCATTCTCGTGTTCTCATCAGGCAGAGGCACATCAGGTAGTTTCTTTGTTTCATTTGGTTTCTTTTTCTTACTTATGTTCCTCGTTTTGAGTTATTTTTAATATCATTTTTGTTCTGAATTGAAATTGACTTTTTTTTTATTGTCTGCTCATGATTGCTTGTTTTCTTGAATGATTTACAACAATATCTTTTATTGCACATATACAAACATGTTCATTTTGTCTTAACTTTATAAAGTCTCATTAATAGGTTTGTTTTGTTTATCAACTATTTTTTACTAGACTATGATTCCGCACATAGTCTTGATTGGTCGTTGTTGATATTTTGTTTGGGTTTGGCTAAAAGTTTTAACCTTTGGTTAATGATTTGAAATGGTCTTAATACTTGTTATTTACGGGTGTTGATTTTGGTTGTGTTCTTATAGGGTTGGAAAGCAATTGGTGAACATTCCATCATTCATGGTGAGACTTGATTCGCAGAAGCACATCGACTTTGCTCTGACCAGTCCCTTCGGAGGTGGCCGTCCCGGTAGAGTCAAGAGAAGGAATGAGAAGTCTGCCTCCAAGAAAGCCTCTGGTGGTGACGCCGATGGTGATGATGAAGAGTAAATCTATCTCTCCCCGGATTTAGCTATGAAGACCTATTTTGTAGTTTTGAACCTTGTTCTCCGTTTTCTGAAGATTGTTTTATGGTTTTTATTTCTCTGAAGATTGTTAAACTTTTGGATTATCTATCACTCATTATCTTTAAAGTTTTTCAATACGTTCCGAGTTTTTCTTTTGATTTATTAAATGTCAGTAAGAATATATAATCTTGTCGAACAAAAAACAACTTTTCTTTATACTCAATGATTTATGGGCCTAGTACATTTTATTGTCTAACATCGTTTATTAGGCCGACATCTTTAATTCTTGGCCTATTAACTTTGCATTGTCGTTTGCAATTGGCCTTTTATTTAAAAAATTCGATTTTGTTATTCTTATAATTTTAGTGATATTACCGTCCGCGATTAGTACACAGTGCGAACTGTTTCTCAACACTTCACACGTGTTACATGCGAACCACGTGGAAACCATCTCACCTTTTGGCCTTGCTAAAACAATTTAATACCATATCAATCCCAATAACAAGTTTGAAGCAACGGTCGGTTATTCCGACACGTAAATGAATATATAGTCTCGATGAGAGCCATGAGACAACCATATCAATCCCAATTTTACACGTATAAGAGATTGTCTTTCACATTTTAATAAATAATTAACTAGATTTAGATCCACTCCTATATATATATATATATATATATTCTAAAATGGGAAAAATGTAGTTTAAATGACCACATTTAGGTCATTTAAAGCGTGAACTTTGTAGTATACCATTTAAAGCATAAATTTTTATTGACTAGTTGATTTAAACGTGAAGTTTTGTTTATCCGGTCAATTTAAACACGTCGTTAACTCCAATAACAGACGAACTAACATCTGTTAATTGCTCGTTAACAAATCGCCGTTAGCTGCAAAACGACGTCGTTTTGGTGAGGGAGTTAAGATTTAATCGAATCAAAATTGAAAAATCCCCAAATCGAAACCCAAATCAAAAATTGAAAAACCCCCAAATCGAAAAACTCAATTGCGATTCAAAATCTGTTTCTTGGCCTATCCTCACGATTTGAGCTTCAATTCTCCATCTTCACGTCAAAAACTCTTATCTCCATCTTCTCCTACATATATGAGTTACAATTCTGGGCAATCAAGTGGTGAAAGCAGAGGGCGCGGGTGCCACGGATTTCCTTTGTGATGCTCCATGTAACTGTAATCCTTGATGAGGTTGTGATCCAAGTGCTTGTGGCTCCTAATTCAATTATATGTTGAGTGATAAGAAAAACATAAACATACATGATTTTAGTGAGGTTTAGGAAACATAAAACAAACCTGAATTGCATTTTTTCGTGGTCGACCTCTTGCTCTCTTTGGTAGACTCAC
>VBRH01000119.1:0-11206 GCA_014578085.1 Cardamine resedifolia
AATAAGAGTTGAGTATCTTAAGTCAACAAGTCTTTTTCTTAAAAGTCTACTACCTCATGTGCTTGCTCTTGTTCATAGTCAACATCATTTTGTTTTTTTTTCATCTCTGGATATCAAATAAGGTGTGGGGAAATCATCTCTTGTGCATCTCATTGTCAAAGGCTCCTCTACTGTTCGCCCATCTCAAACAATTGGATGTACAGTTGGTGTCAAGGTAACTTAAGCTGCTCTCGATATGGTTAAAGAGAGCTTGAGCTAAGTTCTTTACTTAGAGCATTTGCAATGGTAGAGACTCTAATAGTAGTCTCTCATGAGGTTTTAAAGAGTTCTCATTTGAGAACCCATTCTCATCTCTCTCATCTACTTTTTATTATTTTTCTTTTTTATATTGTTGAGAACCTCNTTGAGAACCTCTTATTGTACATGTTCTTAGTGTCTGAAACTCTCTTATGTGCAGCACTTAACCTACGCAAGTCCTGCTAGTTCTTCAAGTAGCATTAAAAGTGACTCAGAGAGAGATTTCTTTGTCAAACTCTGGGATGTATCAGGTCATGAGAGATACAAATGTTGCTTCTCACTGTTCTATTCACAAATTTATGGTCTGTCTTAAAATAATGTCATCATCTCTGTCTCTGTTTCTCCCCACTTACCTGGTGAGACTTTAATTAGGCAGGAGTTCTTTCCCAAAGAAGAAGAAAAACAAATCTGCAGCTGAAGTTTCAGTAACTGGGACATTTTCAGGTCCTCTTTCTTCTTGTGATGATGTTGATGCAGCTCGTCAATGGGTAGAGAAGCAAGGTCTGCTACCTCTCTCTGAGATTCAGGTTTGTACGTTCATATGGTAATTAACACCCTTAACGAGCCACCGATGTGAAGATTCAAATTTTGATATGAGCGATGCAGAACTTTATTATGCAAATTTTACTTTATTTTCTTAGTTTTGGACTCCACAACTATGGGTTTTAGTTTCTAAGATTACGTGTGTAGACTTGGATATAACAATATCTTTCTGATTTCTTCATTGGGAAAGAAAAAACAACAACTGAGAATCCAAATCCTTCTGCTTTAGAAAAAAATATTATGGAAGAACACATATAATAATATTTAGAACCAAAGCCATCTTCTATACAAACTCCCTGCAAGTTTTCCGTGAACTCGTCTTTGAAAAACTAGAGCTCTGGTTTCAATCGACCTAAGACAAGAAGAAGATATTTTAAAGACAGAAACAAAATACACGACAGAGAGCAGAGAGGAGTAAGTTTGCGTAGCTTTAGTTACCATTAGGTGAGAAACTGGACATAGTAGATGGATTTGAGACGAACCCCATTTGGTAAAGGTTTTGTAGTTCACTCTCTAGTGTTGTCTGCAAGATGAGATAACAAAGAGATGTATAAGTGAACTTATAACACATTGAACATGATATCTTGTTTCTTCTAAGTTGTTGCTTACCTGAGGTAATGGGTTGTATTGTGGATTTGTGGCGGTAGAAAGGCTCGGTATGGTCCCTTGAAAACCGGTAAAAGGATTCAGCCCGAGTGTAGGAGTGTTTCTGTCTCTTGATTGCAGAAGCTGCAAATAGAACATGGCAGGTTTAGTACTTATGCATCATAAAACTTGCAGACTATTAATTTCCATGTGAAGTTTTGGGGATTTCGAGCTCTTACATCTTTGGCAAGAACCCTGTCTATATCAACGTTGATTTCTGGACTCACCGTTGCAAGTTTCATAGACAAAAACTGAAGAAAATATAAAGCAGTTTTTTCAAGAATGAAAACCTCTTTCGCACCATACCGTAAGCAAACTAACTTGAGCGTTTCAAGAATCTCGCATTATCAGGATATTCTTACCTCAACTTGCTGTTGCAATGACTGAACATAGTTGATGATTTCATCGAGCATAACCGCTTTCCCAGTGATCTAGTTGAACAATTATCAACAATCATGACTTTCAGCAAAACTTTCTCAGAAATCAGAGGAAGTTAAATCGCTAAAAGTAGCCTCTAAGTCCAATACCTTGTTGCATCCTGGAACAAGTTCTTGAAGCAATCTCATCCTTTCACTGATCTTTTCTCTTCTAACCTTCAAACAAAAAAACGAAACAGCAAATTTCTCAGAACCATTGATTGGGATAAAACAAAGAGCTCAGTTAAAAGAGTCCTTACCCTTTCTGCAAGACTGTGACTATTAGTGGCTTGACCTCTTCTTGCCCTCATATGAATGTAGTTTTCTTTCGGAGCTTCTTCGCTCTGTGAGCTCTCCTTGTTCATCGTCTCTTTACTCTGATCCGTTTTATGTTTCTTCTGGCTCTGATCACTTCCCCTCTGAGGGTCTTCTTGATATTCCTCCACAGCTTTCTGCCAATATATAACAATACTCACTTGTTTCAGACACAAACCATCAAAAGCTTCTCTCTTTTTCTAATTGTTCTTGTCTGATGAGAATTCAAATCTTGAACCTACATGCTACCAAACCAAATTTACCTTGTTCCATTGAGATTCGGCTTCAGGCTGCCTTCTTTTTCCAGTTGGAGAAGCACCAAGAACACCATCATCTGAAACCTGATGATGATGATCCTCATGAGACTCTCCAGCTCTGATCAATCTTCCAACACTTTCCCCTTTCTTGTCTGAGCCAAGAAAATGACCAATTTGACCACCTCCACAATCACCAAACGGAAGAAGACTCGAAGACATGTCTGCTGCATAACCGGAACCCGAACCGGGTTGGTAATGAGGGAAGCAACTCATCCCTGGATTATCCATCACCATTGAAGGGTAGTGAGAGCTTGAGAAGCCACCACCATTGACAACTGGATCCCAATCAGTAGAAGAGAAGAAAGGATCTGCCTTTCCATACAAGGGCATTGATGTAATTCCAACTCTTGAGATCCCACTCTGATCATCATCTCCATGCTTAAACCCCATCTCTCCTTCATTACTTTCACCACCCATTCCTCTGATTCAACCCCTCAAAAAGAAAAAATTTCCAATTTCAAAACCTGTGTTCGCTACTTTACAAGTCTTGACAAGGAACAACTGAAGTAGAACTAGTCTGCAGATTTTATACAGTGGGGGAAAGAGGAAGAAGTGAAATAAGAGAAAAAAAAAAGATAATAAAACCAAATCAACAGAGCATCAAATCTAAATGTAACAGAAGCAAGTCACAGGTTCTTTTAGGAAAGAGAACCCTAGGATAAATGCTTATTCGTACTCAAGTCAAGGGAAGAAAAATAATTAAAGAGAACAATGGACTTATCATAGACAAAGAAAGCTGAGAACTTTCAGAGCATAAAGTGGTAACAAGCAATGGATTTAGCTAAGTTACAGCTCATAAGAGCTTAACCAGGGAGAAATAAATTTTAAAAAAGGAAAAGAAAATAAAAATAAAAGTAGATTCGCTTTTAAGAGTGTGAGAGAGCAAAGTCACTGTCTCGTAAACCAATCTCTTCAGCTTCAAGAGGATGAGAGAAATAAATAAATAAATAAAAAGATTAGGCCTTTCACAGACAGACAAAAACCCAGATGAATGTAGTAAGCTTGTGAGATCAGAGAACCAAGAATTTGGAGGAAATTGTCACAAACTTCATTAGAGAGAATCAAGAATTTTGGAGATTTTAATGGAAGGAAATTGAGAGAGACCCTGTTTGAGATACTCCAAGATTGTGGTGCCCTTCCAAAGAGTAGAAAAGGAGAATCAAATTCTTCGGTGGAAATTTACATCACACTAAACCTAAATCAGATAAATAAGGGAAGCTATAGTACATCCAAACGAAAGGGTATCAAATGCTGTTTTTGCTTGAATTGGGGGAATGTAGAATTTCAAGGTAAAGAAGAAAAAAAAAACAGAGAGATTCACAAGTTGGGTACTTGAACAAACAACAAAGCAAGCATATAATCAAAGGAACAGTACTAATAATTATGTTTAATGGGCAATAAAAGACCTAGAGAAAGAGATAAATAAAGCTGTTAATTACCATTTGAAAGGAGAGAGACTTGCTGAAGTTAACACTAATAAACAGAGGAGACATAATATTATGATTATTAAAAACAAAGACAGAACAACAACTACTGCCAACTGCTTTATTTGCTCTTTTCTTTTTCATTATTACACAAACCTAATCTACCTCTCTAACCTTTTTTTCTTTTGATAAATACATGTCTTAACTTTTACACCTTTTTAAGCCCTATTTTAAAATACATTCATTCATTTCCCCTTTCTTTTTTTTCTTTCAACACAAGAAAGGCCACACCTGTATGATATAAAACCGAATTAACATTATCAAGGATAGGTAGATTTGACATTTTAAAATGATGAAATGTAAATTTGCCATCTTTTCAGTCAATTTCGCAAAAAAATATTAAAATGTGTCATTACTTTTTCGTATTATTATTTTTATTATTATCTGAAAGTCTCATTGTACAAGCAAGAGGTTCTTCTCTTCATGCCCAAGCTTTGCTTTCTAGCTTCTACTCTGACATGTGCTTTAGAATATTATACTACTATACAAGTACATTTACATACATGCATATATATATGTAGATAATATTATTTTTACTGACACAAATTGCCAACTATATATTCTAACAGAAGACTCTTTGCTGTGACACACTCATTTTTTTGTTCTGAGTGCCAACTAACCCTCTTTTGGAATAATTTGCCGCTCAGCTTTTGTAACAGCCGTGTGATTAAACTACTACGTTTAGATCTCATCTCTACGCCGTTGGATCTAAGCAACATATTTATATTCTTCTTCTTTTTTTTTTTTTTTACTATTTTCCTTTCTATTCAATAAAAATAAAATAGATAGTTTAGTCTCAGTATAATAAGATTTATTTTTAATGAAAACTCATTCTAATAATGTTTGTGATCACATGATACTTTCTTAATTTATCAGAATTAAAAGGTAGTAGTTGTTTCAAATTAAGAATATGGCACGAGGGAAATAGTATTGTTTTTGTAAATTCTATCAATATTGCAACTTAAAAAAGGAAAAAAAAATCATCAAACAAAAAATCGTGCTTTATTGAAATGCCGTTATAGATTTACAGTGCGTAAAGTTTATGAGGATCCTAAAATCTAGGTGATACTATTTGGCTGTGTTGTCATTTTCCGAAAACAAACAAAGTTAAACTGGCAAGACTTTGACAATTTCTAATAATTTACTTGTCTTTTTATTTCCGGAAACAATATATTTTTTTATAATTTACTCATACTCGTTAAAATAAAAACACAACTTGAAAAAAAAACACTCTTTAACTAATGTTTTCACTTTAACTTTGTTTTTTTAATTAGGCATGCAAATGTTCGGTCTCACTTCTTACAAAAGTAAGGGTAAAAGAGTTTTTTTTTTTGTTTCCTTTTAAACGAAGAGTAGCTCACTCTTATAGTTGGTGGCTAAATCATTTTACATAAATGATAAAACTCATTAATCTTATTGAACTCAGACAATGTGAGGATGGGGAAAACAAAGTAAAAATAGCGTCAAGTACGGAATGCTAACTAATGTTATAAAGCACACAAAATAACAACTCCAATTTTTTTCTTTGTCAACAAAATAATCCTAGATTAGTACCAAAAAAAACTATATATATATATATATGTATATATCATTGTCATTGGAGGAAACATAAGGAATAAAAGGGAATCTAATTTAATTAATTAAAGATAAAAATAAAAATAAAAATATACATGTAAATAAACTTCTAGTCAAGGTACAGCTGTTAAAAAAGCTTGCGCAATGCACACACAAGTGTTTTCGTAGGTCTAAGGCATGGGATAACTACCCCCCAACAACCAATAAATCATATGGTGAAACCTTTAATTATTCGGTCAAAACCACAATCTTGGTTGTTAACTAGCTGTAAGTAACTCATATTAGTGAGGCTCTCGTGTATAAGACGCGGTTGCTTATTCATTTCTTTTGTTTTGTGATTAATACGGTTGCTTACATTTTAAATCTTAAATGGTAAGATGCTAGCATTTTAAACCTTTAAATTATTTTTATTAACACTTTAAACTTTGAAACTACCTTACGCATTTTTCACCACAAAATTCATTATAAAATAATTATAAAAAAATTGACGGAATTTTCGATATTAATCCAACAAACAAATTTTGACGATAATCCGACAGATTTTCGACAAAATAGTTTTATCAAAAATTTTAAAATTCTAACAGCTAAATAAACGTACATATTTTCAATGGATTTCTGACGGTTACTCGAAAATCCGTCAAAAATTGTCGACCGGATTACCGATGAAACTATTATGTCAAAAATCGGTCGGATTAAGATGTAGTCGAAATTTCGTCACTACAAGAAAATTACCGGAAAACTGACGGAATTTTTAACGAGATCTTAATCCGACTGATTTTTGACATAATAGTTTCATCGGTAATCCATTGAATAATTTCTGACGGATTTTGAGTAACCGTCGAAAATCCGTTGGAAAATACGTACGTTAATATAACCATTTAAATTTTGAAAATTTCGACGAAACTATTTTGTCGGAAATCCATCGAATTACCGTCAACATTTTTTTGTTGGATTACTGTCGAAATTCTGTCATTTTTTAAAATTATTTTATAATAAATTTTATGGCAGAAAAACGCATAAGGTAGTTTCAAAATTTAAAAGGTTAGTAAAAATAGTTTAAAGTTTTAAAGTGTTAGTGCAATATCTTCGAAGTTTAAAGTGCTAACATGTACCACTTTCAACGTTTAAAATAATATTTTCCCTTCATACTTGTGTCTTATGCTACTAATTTTCTTTTTTAGTATTTGATAAATTCATAAATATTATAGGATTTTTTTCTGATCTCAAATAAATAAAATTTTAAATAAAATAATATACTTTCAAAAAGACTATGCAAATATATGGTTCACTTTTATAATAATCTATTTTTTACAATTTTTTACATAATATAATTAAGATAACATAAATTGTCTTTTTATTAATTGAAATTACGTTGGAGATAATTTCTGTTTTTTTTTTTTACATTCATAAAAAATAAAGACCTACAGATGTAGTTAGGTTAGGAAAATATAACTTCTTTATTCAACTTGGAAATAATGCCTCTCATCATTGCAAACAAGTAGAGGATTTAAGATCCAACCAAATTATGATAAGTGAAACTTGCACACAACTCTTTCTACATTACTCTAATAGTATATGGGACCAGACTAGATTACTGTTTCACTAAACGCATACAGATACATATATATATATACATAATTATGTAGTAATTCTTTAAACAAAACTTATGACTTTTAATTATAAATTTATGAATTAATTGCAATCAATCAATACTAAAAAAGTATTAGTTTGTAAGAAAGTTGTTATAAAGGTTTAATTTTTAGATCTGTAATTTAAAAACTAATTTTTAATCAAATTTTTTATGGTTGTCGATTTGAAATAAACAATTACCATAATATAGACAAAATATTACAACTATATATGGCTTTAGTTTTCTATTAAGTTTCATATTCCTAAACCAAAAATAAAATAAAATCACATTTGTGTGCTATTATACATGAGTTAACAGTACTATTTAATTAGTAGAATTGATAACAAAATATACTGTAAAGTTATCTGAAGGGTTAACATTTCCAAAACAAACAAAATGTTTTAGTTTACTCATAAAATAACACATCGGCAAAACAAAACAAAAATTGGCTTCTATTTCAATTCATATTGGATAATTGGATAATATATAGATCCGATAATTACGCATAGTCTCATATCACATATGAGTCTATGACAATGAGTGTTGTCTCTTCTTTATATACACATCTGCATGTATTTATCGTTGATTTCAAATAATCTTTGAAGTATCTGTAATTTAAAACAAAAACACAATCAAATTTAAAGTGCGTAAATTTATATATTTACATAGCTTGAATAACATGTGAAACAGTAATAAAAAAAAAAAGGGAGAGAGAGAGAGAGTAAAATCTCAAATATAGAGAACTAAATCATCACATCATAGAGTTTTCAACTTACAAGCATCACATCTTAGATGTGAACTATTATGTATAATTAAATAGAATGCTCTCTACTCTCCGTTTCATGTGCTGTAAAAGAAGAAATGACAAACGTAGAAAGCGAGTAAAAGGAATGATTAAGAAACCTTAATGGAAGACATGAGTTCCTTATTAAACTCCATTTTAACTTAAAAACTGCCCAACTTTGATTAGAGTGAAACCAACTAAAGCGAGGAGATCCTGCGACCACGCGCGCGGACTACTTATGTGGACCCTCTTTTAACTAAAACTACAATGGCCCACAAGAGGTGGAAGTGGTCCACACTCTTTTATTTGCAATGATGGATGCTCAAGATTCCTAGGATCTTTATTATGATCGCAAACCATAAACATATCTTTATTTCTAAACCTAATCGTGCATTTCTCAAAGCATAACAATCCGCTGTACCTATAAAAATATAAGCGAGTAAGTAATCTTATAGTCAAGAACTAAAGTCTAGAAACAAAACTAAGAGCACATATATAGACATCTCAATTATAACCAAAACTTGTGTCTAGCTATGTTTTCGTCCTCATAAGTTGCATACACTCATCAGTTTGATGTTTAGAATATATTTGAGTGGTGTTTCAACTGTCGCTTCAATTGTTTGATGTGTCTTCTTATCGTAGGTAGATGCTAAAATCATTTATATGTCAAGTGTCATGGTTGAGCTGGCAAATAAGAGGTTCGAGTGGAGTTTAGATGAACTCATGACTGTGACAAGAGACAAAGCTCATATTCACCTCTCTTTATTCTCGTAGGGTGTTTCCATTTCGTTAATAGTGAAGTGATCGAGGTTGTAAGATTAAAGAAGTGATTTGGTTTAGATGCTCCAAGTGACATAACTTTAAAGAAACAAGTTTGGTAACCTTTAATAAGTTAATGTTAGAGAGGGTTGTTAATGACGTTCGAATGAAATTGTGTAAGATTTTATTCTTGGTGACCACAATACTACGTAAAACAATTACAAAGATAAATAATAGAAATGATTTTATATCCTCTTAATTTTAAAAGAAAACCATTTTAGCGCTGTGATGTTAGGAAAAAAATGAAATCAAACCATTCTTACAAGAAAAAAAGAAAAAAAAACTCATTTTGGAAATCTCACATTTGTTTTTTTCAGTTTCAGGATCGAAAATGGGCCTGACGTGAGGAAGCCAACCCGCTAATTCATGTAAAGTGGTCTCTCTTAGCACTTGACTTTCACTCTCAGCGATCCGGACGGAGATGAAGCTCATGGAAGCTGGCGTTACAAGTTCTCATCTTCTCTAGTCTTTACATTTCACCTCTCTTTCGTCGCCGACCCATCTACGTTTTCGGGAACTTCTCCCCCAAAAATCAGAAACCCCAGGTTTCCCCAACATGGAAGACGCCTACGCCAGATCTGTCACAGAGGTGCTTTGCATTTCACGTCTCTATCGTTTCCTTTGTCAGTTGTTATCGGATTTGACTGGTTTGATTGCGATCACATATACTGAGGCGATGATGTTTCTGGGAACTGTTTCACTGTGATTCATGTGAATTTATTGTCTTTTTGAGGTCTCTGTTAGGTGTTGTTAATTGGATTCTGTTGTTTATGCAGGTGCTTGATTTCTTTGGTGTAGACCCAACAAAGGGTCTTTCTGATTCTCAGGTATGATTCTGTTGGTTTTCTGAACGGAATTGAGATCTCCATTGTTGGAGAAGTTGGAATTTTGAGCTTGAACTTGTTACCGTCAACTTGAAGCTAAAATTAATCCTTGGTTTCCGTCCGTTTATGTAGGTTGCTCATCATTCTAGGCTTTTTGGCAGGAATGGTATGTATTACTTTCACTTCACTTGCACTTCTACATTTGGTGTTCATTATATTGGATCACTCAAGGACACAGGGAGATTCCATCTAGATGGTGATGATAGTGTTGATTTTTCTTTTCAATTAAGCATCTGGAACTTAAGCAAACTGTAGATTATAGTTTTGGCATGTATTTTAAAGTTCTAGCATTGTTAATTACTTGTCGAGTACACAGGCTACAAATTTTCTGTTACTTTTGCTTGTGCAGCCCGTAAGAATTCCAATATTGTTGCACGGTATGAGTGTTCCTCAGTAAAAAATACTTCATAGATTTTGTCTCTGCGCTTAAAAGTTTGGAACTTTATGAAATGAGTGTCTGCTTTAAGTGGAGAGGGCATACCTTTTCCATATAAGTAATAAGATAGCAAATCAGCGCACTGTTATTTTATTTTTTTAACTTGTTTAGATCTGATCTTCTTCTTTTAATGTTTTTGCATGTTTTTTCGCATGATCTGCAGTACTGCCCGAAGAGAAAAGTAAGTTTGCCAATAACCGTCTTTGATAGTTGATCCTTACTTCCATAATTATTTCGACATGACCATCATGGTTTGGGAGCACCTAAATTGTATTGGCGCTGTGATGATTTGTAATATTTGCATTGGATTTTATTTTTGTTTTCTCATTTTCATTCTGTTTCATTTGTCTAGAGTAGAGTTGTTCTATTCCAAAAGCATTTTATGTACCTTTAGCTTCGTTTTAGACTGTCTTAGCTGATTGTGTTAGATCTTCCTTATGCTTCTTCTTAACACATGAACCTAGCCATTTAATGAAGTTTTCTAGGAGTAGGATTTAGTTCTCATCTGACAAGTGCCAATTTTTTTCTTCTCTTCTTAACTAAACGCAGGAACACCATTCTGGAAACTGGTTCTGAAACAATTTGATGATTTACTTGTCAAGATATTGATTGTGGCTGCAATTGTTTCTTTCGTATTGGCTTTGGCCAATGGAGAGACTGGTTTAACAGCATTTCTGGAGCCTTTTGTAAGTCGCAACATCTTTTTTACTACTGACAGTGGCATACATATAATGGTTGATAGTTGAAAGCTTTCATCTGGTCATCTGAATTGGCTAGTGATTCTTTGTGGTGGAGTTTAAACTTGAAAAACTTGTTTTCCTTTTCTTCACTCTGGTCTTTGTGAAATTCAATTATTTATTTTTCTCTTTTTAAACTGACTAGTTTTTTTGATGGTCTAAATATAATATCTACAAGCAGACTAAAATCTTCACTGGCTGAGGGATTTCATCATTTATAGGATTTGAATTGTTATATGATTCCATTAGTTTACTATATGATGCACCTTGACCAAGACTTCCATGAACTAGATTTTGCGTGTGGAGTTTTTTTTTTTTTTTTTT
>VBRH01000119.1:11230-22978 GCA_014578085.1 Cardamine resedifolia
TTTTTTTTTTTTTTTTGGTATCACAGTTCTTGTTTGATTTTACTATTCCATCACAGGTAATTCTGCTGATATTGGCTGCAAATGCAGCAGTGGGGGTTATCACGGAGACTAATGCTGAGAAGGCTCTTGAGGTAGTTTTTATGCTTGGTTTTAAGCTATGACATTGCAGTTATATATCAGATATCCGTTAAAACAGTTACTTTTATATATACCGGGCAGTACAAGATCAGGTTCTCTCTTTCCACTTGGTCCTGAGATCAGGGGTACAAAAGACACTAGTGTGCTTTAACATTATGTCAAGATTATTTCTATTTTGGCAGTAAGTTTGCATTGCTTATCTCTCTTGTATGTTCTCCCTTTGTCCTATTGTAGGAGCTACGCGCCTACCAAGCAAATATAGCTACTGTATTGCGAAATGGTACGCATATAATCTGTCGAGCGATTAGTATTACTGCAAAAACTAAGCTATAATTATTCTTACACCAAACTATAATTTAACTGCTTATTATCAAGAATTGCTATGTTGTTGATATCTTCTCTAGAGACAATTTCTATTTTGTGTAGCAAACTCTGCTTCTGCCAAGCCAGTATCGTATTGTTTTATGCTCACAACTCTATGTGTTGTGTCTTAAATGACAGTTATTGACATTGTGAATTAAATTTTTGAAAATGTTTCTGCACACTTCCTCTTTTTTTGGGCACGTTGTTCCAGTTGTAGGATATCTGTCAGTTTTTTTCTAGTTTGATGTCATTCCATGTTAACATGTACATAATGGCAGGGTGCTTCTCTATCCTACCAGCAACAGAGCTAGTACCAGGCGACATTGTTGAAGTTACTGGTATGCTTGTTCTATTTCACCTAAATGCAATTTCGTGGCAATGGCTTGACTTTTGCTAAATTCTAAAAGTCTGTCTTTTATGATGCATGCATGCTAAACAGTGGGCTGTAAGATTCCAGCTGACCTGAGGATGATTGAGATGTCTAGTAATGAGTTTCGAGTTGATCAAGCAATTCTAACTGGTATGTCGTCTGTGTTACTCATAACTTTTTTTTGTGCCACAACAACTACATATGCCAGTTGTTGATTAGTACAACAGCTTCATGTCCCTTTCCTCCACCGTTAATCTCTGGAATGAACATGCATGTTCTTATTACATTATAGCTTCAACCACAATAGTGAACATTTTTCATGTAAATTAAGTGACTATTTACGGTGCACTATTGTCATACTCTCACTACCAATTGTTTTCCCTGGAAATTGCAGGTGAAAGCTGTTCCGTGGAGAAAGACATTGACTGTACTTTAACGACAAATGCTGTCTACCAAGACAAGAAAAATATTTTATTTTCGGTAGGAGTTTTAATTCATAGCTGCATTAGCTAGGTCCAAATTTGTGTATAATGTTTTTTTTTTGTCCTTAGGCTCTATACTATTGCCTTTTCATTTGATTTATCTAGAGATATAATGCTATTTCATCCTTACACCTAAACTAGCTATAATATTCTTACTTTTCTCTCACTATTAGAGTTTAGGCTCCACAACCTGTTGTAGTCACCTATTTCATTTTCCAGTTGCCTCTTTATAAATCTATCTTTTTGTGTTTAATTTGGTAGAATATAATATGATTGCCAGGGAACTGATGTGGTCGCTGGTAGGGGGAGGGCTGTTGTCACTGGTGTTGGTTCAAACACCGCGATGGGTAGCATACACGATTCTATGTTGCACACGGATGATGTAAGCTATCAATATTCTTTTATTTTTATCTAGAAATGCACCATTTGCACTTTTAATATGGTTTCTTGCTGGTCAGAACTCTTTTATAAAAAAGGTTGTATTGTACCTTTGATTGACTCAAATTTCCCCCAATAAGTTTTTTGTCACTTTGCACTTTTGGCACGGTATACTTGTTTCCTGCTGTATAATTTAGTTTCAGCATTCAATCTGGTGGTTCTATCTGTTTTGAAGTGCGTTATAACTACTAGGTTTTGATTTATGACTTGTAAATGCTATTGTCACAGGAGGCAACTCCATTGAAAAAGAAGCTGGACGAGTTTGGCAGCTTTTTGGCTAAGGTGATAGATAAACTGTTTTCTTTTTGAAAATTTAGATTTTTCCTTGGATGTCCAATCGTATCAGTTATCAGCATTTCTTAAGTGTCTGAGAAGTGTGATTAATTATACTAAAAAAAGGATTTGTCAAATGACTGGTGTGACAGAAATCTCTTGCAGAGATTATACTAAGTTGATTTCTTGCAGAGATTATGACAGTAACATATATAATATATCGATGAAATGAACTTAGTATAATCTCTGCAAGAGATTTCTGTCACACCAGTCATTTGACAAATCCTTTTTTTAGTATAATTAATCACACTTCTCAGACACTTAAGAAATGCTGATAACTGATCACTTACAGTTTTCTCATAATGTATTAATCTTTTCTGTTTGTATAGGTTATTGCGGGGATTTGTGTACTTGTGTGGGTTGTCAACATTGGTCACTTCAGTGACCCTTCTCACGGTGGATTTTTTAAAGGCGCAATTCACTATTTTAAGGTAAAGAAATTTGATCTTCTCTTATGATAGTTTTGCATTCTTAGTTAGGGAGTGCATAATCAGTTTTGGGTGTTCCACCCTTGCTGTGATATCAAAGGATAGATGTTGCTTCTCCATTCTTTCTCTGCCATCCATAGGAGTGAACACATGCAGGTTCAAAGAAATAACCAGAGAATTATCAACACACTATATCGACTTTCAACATCTAAATAGTGAAAGTCACAAAGTAATAAATTTTCCTTCTGCAATTGGTGGATTTTATTCTTGCTTATTTGCCATATCTGAAGATGGATGTATCGTCCCTTATTGAACATTGTTGAATAATAAGTAAAAGGCTGAGTCACAAATTATGGTTGCTTTCCTCATCTTCAATCAGTAACACATTTGTAACATATTCAAGTTCTGGTCCATGTATTACCCCATCATTGTGATATAAAGCCTGAAGCTCGTGACCAGATCCTTTTGCCAACTTAAAATATGCCATATAACATATGTTTGGTGACAGGATTGTTGCTTTGCTTTTACTTTCCCAGATTGCAGTTGCTCTTGCTGTTGCAGCTATACCTGAAGGACTTCCTGCTGTTGTTACAACGTAAGTGTTCTCTAATTCCATTGTTAGCAAATAGCAATATTATGAAAAAGGTTGTAGTTGAAACTTAAGATGGTTTCTGCGGAATGTTAGTAATGTGTTGGAAACAAGGAGTTTCTCAGAAAGTAGGTGGTCTTGTGATCATCAAATGACAATGTTGTTTCAAGTTCAGTTCGCTTTAATGTTGGTTGAGTCCAAAATGCTTTGAAAAAGCATCTTTCCTTTGAGGAGACTACCCTTGGTTATGTTATTGTGGCTTAAATAGGTTATGATACTTTTGTTATCTAGGTGTTTAGCTCTTGGGACAAAGAAAATGGCTCGTTTGAATGCCATTGTACGGTCATTGCCATCTGTCGAGACGCTTGGATGCACTACTGTAATTTGCAGTGACAAGACTGGAACATTGACAACCAATATGATGTCGGTGTCTAAGGTTAGCAATTTAACCCCCAGTGCTCGGGCCTGTTAACTATTGTAATTGGTATCTGCCACTTGCCATTTTCTATTTGAATTGGTTCTAGGAATATCTTGGGTGAGCAAATCTTGGCAATGTAGTTCATGTGTGTATAGACACATGCCCATATATATATTTGCAATTTTCCACGTTTGAGAAGTAGTCAAATAGCGCTATCAGGTCTAATTAAGAAGGATTACCAATTTCGCTTGTGGATCTTGTGATTTTGTGAATAACTAACTGCAACTGATTGCATTTTTGCATATAAATTTTTTCACTGTGTTGTCTCAAATGGAATATTTGAATAGTCTTTCTCTTCTGCTTGTATGTCAGATCTGTGTAGTCCAATCTACAGACCATGGTCCTATGATTAATGAATTCAGTGTTAGTGGGACAACTTATGCACCTGAAGGTACTGTCTTTGACAGCAATGGGCTGCAGGTAATTATTACTTCTCCTCTGGACTATTCAAGTAAGCAACTATTTCACACACGACACTTGTGAAGGTGACTGATAGTTCTTTACCTACATACATACAAACTGTTACCATGTAACTACACAAGGAAAGCTTGAACTGAAATTTTCATCTCAGTATTGATTGATAAAGTGATTTAGATACTTGATGACAATATAACCTAAACATTGACAGTCTACAAGAATCATGGTTCTTTCTTCTTTTATTTTATACATTTTCTTGTATTCTACATTCCTCGTATTTCTTTTGTTTCTCAGATTTCATGAAGTTCCTTTCATTGCTTATCATCTTAATCATTTTCTAGCAAATCTCAATGATTTATTATTGTGAAAGATAAAAGACCAAAAAAAAACTCGATAGCAAGCTTCAAACTTCGCACATGCCTTGTAACAGCACAACATTCTTAAGACAATATATTCTCTTGTTTTGCAGCTTGACTTACCGGCGCAGTCACCTTGCCTTCATCATTTAGCGATGTGTTCATCACTCTGCAACGACTCCATCTTGCAATACAATCCAGATAAGGATTCTTATGAAAAAATTGGAGAGTCAACTGAAGTTGCTCTTCGAGTTCTTGCAGAAAAGGTTTGTGTTTCTGTGAAATCTTTCTTTAAAATTTTGAAAACAGCAGATGGTTTCTCTATTGACTTGAGTGACCATCTACAGGCTCATATTGTTTATCACGATGTTTAGGTGCCGTGAACATCCATTTGTTGTCATCTTACTATATACCCGGCACAGAGGTTGAACGTACTAAGTAGAATATCTGATTGACGGTCCAAGTTACTTCTGTTGCTTGTTTTTCAGGTTGGCCTCCCTGGTTTTGATTCAATGCCTTCTTCTCTAAATATGTTGAGCAAGCATGAGCGTGCATCATACTGCAACCATTATTGGGAAAACCAATTTAAAAAGGTATGACTCATACTACAACCATCCATTAGTAAAACTAAACTATTTTGTTTTGACCGTCATTTTACGCCTATAACTGAGAGGAAAGAAGAACCACTGTTGGACTACGTAGATTTTTGTACCAGTTTTACTGGCTATCTTTGTTTTTTACTCATATACTCTTGTAGTTTTCTGGAGACTATGAAATTGAAAGTTACTGTACTCTGAATTTGTAGTAGCCAATGCAATACACATTTTTTTTTTGTCTATGTTGAGCTCTAGGATCAACCTTCATAATATTAGAAGTTAATATTAACCTAGGAATATATTTCGAATAAGTCATAGTTATTTAGTATGAGTAATTGATGGTCATCTTTGTCATTAATCCACTCAGGTTTATGTTCTGGAGTTTACACGTGACCGCAAAATGATGAGCGTCCTATGTAGTCATAAGAAAATGGATGTAATGTTTTCAAAGGGTGCTCCAGAGAGTATATTTGCTAGGTGTACTAAACTTCTCTGCAACAGTGATGGCTCTGTCGTTCCTCTAACTGCTGCTGCCCGTGCAGAGCTTGAGTCTAGGTTCCACAGGTTAGACATCAACTCGTTTAGTGAAAATTAATTAAATTTTCTTATTAGTTCATGATGGTTTTATCTTTTTATGCTTGTAGGTCCACTTCTAATAGTAATTTCTTTTCTAAAGGTTTGCACGAAGAGTGTTTTCCATTTTCTAACCATGTCTCTCTGCAACAGTTTTGGAGATGAAACATTGAGATGCTTAGCATTAGCATTTAAAACCGTGCCCCAAGGTCAACAAACTATTTCCTATGATAATGAGAACGACCTGACGTTTATTGGGTTGGTACGCCTTTCTTTCAAACATGATGGATTCAAATGGATTTACTGAAGATTCACCATCTTTTACTATTGAAAACTTGCTCATCTGGTGCTTCCTTTGAAGGTGGGAATAATTGATCCACCAAGAAAAGAAGTGAGAGATGCTATGATTGCATGTATGACTGCTGGGATACGTGTTATAGTTGTAACCGGGGATAATAAGGTACTAGAAAACTGAGCACATGCGGTTTGTTGATAATCTCCATCTTTTTTGTACTTATTCTGATTAGCATGAAACTTCAGTCCACAGCAGAGTCACTATGTAGAAAAATAGGGGCTTTCAACAATCTGGTAGACTTTTCTGGTCTGTCCTACACTGCTTCTGAATTTGAACAGCTTCCAGCGGTGCAGCAAACTGTAGCATTGCAACGGATGACACTTTTTTCAAGGTATTTGTTCATCCGGTTTTTTATTGATAGTGGTTTTAGAATCAATGAACTGAATGTTTAATTATTATGCATTTTTCTCTTTTCTTCTCCAAAGTTCGAGTTATAGTTGTTTATAAAAAACCATTATTTTCTGCTGTTTCTCTTTTTTTGTGTAGGGTTGAACCTTCCCACAAAAGGATGCTTGTTGAAGCCCTACAGAACCAAAACGAAGTGGTAATTCCCTGGTCACTAAGTTGTCATTCATTACACTTCTGTTTTTTGCCTGCGTTTCAGTCACATGCATTCTTATATTGCATTCATGGCTTTGTTTTAACATTTCAACTCTGTAATATATTTACTTTTAGAGAAAAATTATTGCTTCTAACAGTTGCACACATGAACCTTATTCTCCTAGGTGGCAATGACTGGTGATGGCGTCAATGATGCCCCTGCATTGAAGAAAGCTGACATTGGCATTGCCATGGGTTCTGGAACAGCTGTAGCGAAGGTATGTACCTAGTGTTTATTCTCAATTAGCATCCTGCATTCCTGTGTCACCTGATTTTTTGTACTTTTAATTAAAACGTACTATTGTCTAAAAATAATATCATTATCTCTTGTCCATTTACTTTTACTTTTATCTTAATCTCTTCCTCTCGTCCAGACATGGTAGTCTTGTCCTCCCATTACGAGGTCCTTACACAGTCGATAATTTTTATCCTTAAGTTGCAATTGAAAACAAAAAAAATATAGTGAAAATGTTTCTGGTTATTCTTGTACTATAGTAGTGATACAATACAATGCGACTACTACACAGAATTCTTCTGAGCTAGCAGACTAGTAAAGCTACAAATACTGGACTGTCATTCCTTCAATAAACTAGCTTGACAAGGGGTTCATAACCCCATGTTCTTCTGCGGCTAATCTATTTTTCTCTAATTGCTCTGAATTACAGAGCGCTTCAGATATGGTTTTGGCTGACGATAATTTTGCTTCAATAGTTGCGGTATGATTGTTTCCTTTTAATTTTTATTATAGTTTTTCCGTGGTGCTTGATTCTGGCACACCCTTCCATATTCCTTCATCACATCTATCAAATTATGCAAATCTTAACTGACCATCCTTCTCCCCATGTCTGATTTGAAAAAACGAGGCTACGAATCACACTGCAGTATCTTTGTTAATGCAACTCCTAAACTGTTTCTTTTCTTGACAGGCTGTTGCAGAAGGAAGGGCTATCTATAATAACACGAAGCAATTCATTAGATACATGATCTCTTCAAATATAGGTGAAGTGGTCTGTATATTTGTTGCAGCTGTCCTGGGAATCCCTGATACCTTGGCGCCTGTGAGTTTGTTTAGCCTGGAAGTAAAAAATTTCTTTGATTTAAGTCGTCAGTCCCATCACACCAACTTTGTGATGGTCGTATCTGCAAAGGTTACTTTTGTAACGCTTGTCTAAATCTATTATGTTAAACAATCGTAGGTTCAACTTCTATGGGTCAATTTGGTGACAGATGGATTGCCTGCCACTGCCATTGGCTTTAATAAACAAGATTCCGACGTTATGAAGGCAAAACCCCGAAAGGTAGCAGTTGTAACTTTACAGAAACTCCTTGTCGATTTTAGTTCATGCAGAGAAGTAACTTGAAAAATGATTGCTGTCGTACGATTTAGCATCAGTTTGAATTCACTAGGAGATTTCATTATACTATACTGCTTTTTTATTAGGTTTTGTGATGCTTTCCATCTTTCTTTGGCCGTTACAAACCTTATGGGTTTTAATGATGATGGTGCGTAGGCTTTGTCATTTAACTTGACGAAGGGATTTAGAACTTCTCAATTAACTATCTACCTGTAATGTGCTAGTGTCTTTTCAAGCTACTCAGACCTTTTATCTTCATTACTGTTCTGATTGTTGTTGAATTCCAGGTTGGTGAAGCAGTGGTCTCTGGGTGGTTATTCTTCCGCTATTTGGTTATTGGAGGTAAACTAATAATGATGGCTCTGTAACTTATCTTATTCATCTATGTGAAACTTAGATCTTGGAATCTTTGTGGTCAAGTAGTGAAAGGTGGAATTTGTGCCTTCAAGCGTCTATCCATCTAGAGGACCTATCTGCTTGACTTGTTTATCTTTTTTTGCAGTTTATGTCGGCCTGGCAACTGTTGCTGGCTTTATATGGTGGTTTGTTTACTCTGATAGTGGTCCTAAACTTACTTACAGTGAACTGGTTAGGTTTTATCTCCAGCTACATCTTACAGATTATTTCATCATTCATTTGTGTCGGCCTCCGCATTTTCGAAGTTATTGCCCAAGTTTCTGATCATACGATTCATATCCAGCGTTACTATCTCAAACGTAATATGTTTTCATTATGTTTATATGACAATGAATAATCTCATTTCAGATGAACTTTGAAACTTGCGCACTTAGAGAGACAACTTATCCCTGCAGCATATTTGAGGATCGGCATCCATCTACTGTGGCTATGACAGTACTTGTTGTTGTAGAGATGTTTAATGCTCTAAATAACCTCAGCGAAAATCAATCCCTTCTGTAAGTATAGCTTCTTCTTTTTTTTCCCTTGTTATCGGCTTATTTCTGTTATGATTTGCTAAAGCATCATAGAGTCTACTGCATTAGGGAGTCTTAACTATTCTAAACAATATAATGCCATTGTATAGACTAGGAGTGGTGGAGTTCCATCCATGAACAAACGTTGGATCATGCAACTTGACGAGTTTGCTACTTGATCATTTATATTCGCTTTATTAAAGAAGGTATGTGACTGCAGGGTTATAACCCCAAGGAGTAATTTATGGCTTGTTGGTTCAATTATCCTGACGATGGTTCTGCATGTGCTAATATTGTACGTTCCTCCACTGGCAGTCTTATTTTCTGTAAGTTTCCTCTCTTCTGACAACCTTGTAAAAAACTGGCGTGCCTGGCTTCTTCTTTTCAATCTCATGTCCACTGCTTTATAGGTCACGCCATTGTCCTGGGCCGAGTGGACTGCCATTTTGTATCTTTCGTTTCCAGTAAGTGTTTTTACATTTAGCAGCTTCTGCATAGTCTACTAGAACTCTTATGAACCCTCACAGTGGAACCTTACCTTGCCATAAACCACCTTAGTTCTCATATGGATGCAAATTTGTAAGGAAAAAAACATGACAGTAGGCGGTTTTTTGCAGATACGAGATAATATTTTTTTAAAGAAATTAAATTTCTCAAAATGATCAACTAATTTGTATCTTTCTGTAAATACTGCAGGTTATCATCATCGATGAGCTTCTGAAGTTCCTCTCTAGAAATACCGGTAATGTTTACTATGCTTATTAAACGGTTTCTAAGAATGTCTATCGTTTCAACTGAACTAAAAGCTAATACAGAGGCCTTGAGTTTTAGTCACTTATCGATGGGATTCTGAATATAACAGAAGAACCGCGAGATTTGATGCTGGTGCTGATTCTTCTGTGTTCTTGATGTAGGCATGAGATTCAGGTTCAGATTAAGGAAGGTTGATTTACTCCCCAAGGACCGGCGTGACAAGTAGGATAAGAAAACAAGAGATGGTTTTCTTTCGTCATATAGAGTTTTGGCTTTATAGATACAGCAACACACACAGTAGAAAATCTTGGGAGATTCCTTATGCAATCCAAAAAGCCCCAACACCATAAACCATACAACTCTTTTGCTTCTGATTGTCTTTTTTATTTTATTTTATTTTGTTGTACCAAATCTCACTGTATTCTTACATCAGATCAAATGTCTACTGCTCTATTTGTCTTGCTCAACTTCAAGTATTTTCGGATTTTCTATTGGCATTCCAATATTTTTACAACTTAATAAGTGTTTCGTAGATTTTTGGTATTTTTCGACCGTTGCATAATTCCTTAGACCTGCTTTGGTGTCGGTTTCTCAAGTCCCCCATTCATTGATGCTCCACCTAGGCGCAATTCAGGATATGGATTTATTCATAAATAAAGCAGAGGATAATTCGAAATCATGTAACAACAAAATGAAGTGAGATCACCTACTTTTAAGTCGACAAAACGTAAGATAATCCTTAATAAAAAAATGTAAGATATTTTGATTAGGAACTTTGTATTTGTCGATCCTCGAAAGAAAACGTAATTATTAGGAAAACATTATTTTAACAGTGAGCAGCCCTATGATTGTATATAATATTTGATTAGGTGAAGTAGATCTAGTTGGCAGTGGACAGTGGGGGACAACACAACGATAATATAATAATCAAAAACACAAAAGAAAAGTTAACAAAACTCGATGATTCATAAGCTTTCCGTGACTTAGTGGTAAACATCCTTGCTTTAGTAATTAGTAATCATCAAAAAAATTGTAAATCACATGATAAATCCAAAGAGTGTAAAAAAAAAAAAAAAATGGGATTCATTTTAGCAGAAAAAACACTAGTAAAATTGCTCAAAATTCTAGGGAAAAAAACTTACTGTATAAAACTTATGAGATTAACTGATTAATTCTCGTACCTTAATCGGTTATAACTATCATTTTGTTGAATAGTTCTCGTACCACATATGTATTCTAACCGAAGACTAATATATGAAAGTGTGAACCACTCCTAACTCATAACTATGGTAAGAAAAATTAGTAAAACTAACTGTGGAATAATCCACACTATTAACTAATAGATCTAAATTTTATAGTATTTAGAATTTTAACACAGAAGGTTGTCTTATATCAATGACAATCCATGTTGGTTTTCCTTAGTTTCTCCAAACAAATAATATAAAAAATACTTGAAACGAATGTTCAAACTTTATTAACATATACAAATGTAAAAGAAGATAGCGAGTCGGATTTACGCTAAACTTACAATATATCAAAATTGAATTCGAAGCAAGAGTAGTTTATCAACTTCTAATATTATTATTTCATGTTGCACAAAATCGAGGTAAAAATATTATAATTAGTCCACAAAATACTAAAAACAAGAAGAAGAAAAGAAGAGAAAGAGAAACTAAAATTTGGGGCTACCAGTAACAGCATAGGATTTGCTACGAGGATACAAGAGATCAGAGACTTTCTTTGTCTTCTTCATCTTCGGATTCACAGAGCCTTCCTCTGTTTCTTCCTCTTCGTCTATCTTCGCCATCCCCACGCTCGAGCTCTTCGGCAACCCTCCTTGCTTCTGTTGCTTCTGCTGTTGCAGCTTCTCTTGTATAAACATGTCGATCTCATTCTTATGCCCTAAAGTCCTAACCGACGCAGCTCTCACTAGCTCGCTATAATCTTCATCAATCCCGAAATCGGTGGTTCTCCGGGAAGATGCGGAGGAGGAGAAGGCGGCGGAGGAAGAGCTCCGGCTTCTTGGAAAAGGAGCGGAGACGGAGGCGGAGGAGGAATATTGAGTCCGAGCTGCGCAACCGGTGATGCTTCTCACGTAGAAATCACGTGCCTTGCCTAAAGCTCTTAGAGGTGTTGAGATTAGTCTCAAGAACTTGTTCTGGTTTTGTCCTGTGTTTCTCATGCTCTGTTTT
>VBRH01000119.1:36211-58011 GCA_014578085.1 Cardamine resedifolia
AAAAAAAAAAAGGACCTTTTCGGTGAGAGACTGGTGAACGGAATCGATCTTTGACTGAGGAGTTATGACTTCGATAGATGGGTAGTCTTCTTCTTCCTCGCTGCTCTCCATTTCTTTGCCCTCTCTATTTTCCTTCACTCTTCCTCGGAGTCTCACTGTCTCAGACACGGTTGCCGAAGAAGCACGACTGTGATGGTTTGGACTCTCAAAAGACAAAAAGATTCGTGATTTTAGTATTCAATGCTCCTTCGTATAACAAAACGGCATGTAGTGCAATATATCAAGCAAAAGACGGCACGATGGTTGTAATAATTCCTTCTATTTTTGTCATTAGAAACTTTTCCCCCGTTTTTGCCCTTTTCTTACAACAATCATCTCTAAAAGTCTAAACTGTTTCCTAAACAACCACAATTTAATCTCAAAAACAAATTTACCACTGTTTTTTTTTTAAAAGTCTTTGCGACCACAAATTTGTACCAAATGACTACAAAAGCTCTCAAAATAAATAACGTAGCAACACAAGGGCTTATAAGTTTCATGACGAATATTTAACCATTTGAACCTGAGGATGATATCTTAATGAAACATATTATATTATTACATTGAAACATATGTTATTGTAGCAAAACATATCTTTATACAAGGAGCGCCTAATATTTTGTTGAAACATAGACAAATTCCCACATCAAAATTTGACTTATATTAATGCCTTAAAACAATCATTTGTATGAAACTTCCATATATGACTAGAAGATCAAAACATGTTTACTCGGTGGAATTGATTCTCCTATTAGGTTTTGGTTTACGGAATCGAGATATAACACTCCATCCATCAGTACCAAGTTTGCAAGAGTACTTACTCCATAGCCATATAAGAAACGACTTTTTCTTGCTCTTCGGGTAATAATTCTGATCAGCTCGAACGTTACTTCCCAATGAAGAGACACGAATCGGACTACGTTCCAAACATTTCCTATAAGCTTCAAGAAAAGGGTCGTCTTCTTTCTTCCTGAAACTCGATATATTAGACCTCGAACTCTTAACCAGATTAGAAGGCGTGAACGGACAAATAACTAGAGGACTCGACACCTGCTCACTATACTCAATATGAGGACATGGAGGCGGCGTAAGCTTCCATTGTAGCTGATCTCCGGTTTTGTTGTTCTTTCTTGAAACTCCAGGCTTTAGCTCCCATGAAAAGGGAACTTTGGCTTTAGAAGTTTGATCGAACTCATAATTTCTTGGACTAATCATAAATAGTAACTATATGTGTATAAAGACTTTTTGCGTGGTGTTGTTGGCTTCGTTAAACCGGAGTTTAGTGTTATAGGGAATTGTATATTCATTTTGCTATGTGGTGGTGTGTTTATATATGCAATTTAATTTCATAAAATATGATTTGATGTATGTAATTCACCTAAGATTTGATTTATATATAGTTGGAAGACTAACATCATTAGGAATCGCTTGGCTATATACGTAACCACCTATTTTGTGAGTATATTAATAATTTTCTGTCTTGATATACATTATCTAATTACTAAACGAAGGCGTCAAAAATCTATTATTAAACGCATTACATTCTAACCGAAATTAAGCATCATGTTTCGCACATTTTAAATCATTTATAGAATGAATACAAGTTGATTCATATGTATTGCATTTGTTTGGATATATTAAATAGGTGAAACGATTATTTACAATTAATTTATAAAAACTTCTCAAACTTTCCAAATGCTTAGCTGGATGTCATATGTGTAAGAAAAATAAAAGTATACATTAACAGTCGGAAGAAAGTGGTAATGTTACTATTTGTACTTGTATATATTTTTATATAGATTATTATGAAAAAAGTGAAACTAAAATATCGAGATACAGTTGACATAATTTTCTCATTTTGTTACTTATGTCGGTGTACATTTACTCGGCGTAGTGCACATCTAGATGGGCCATAAGTGCAGTTCACAAACTGTTAAAATGCGGGTTTTAATGAAATTGAAAAAGAATATGGTTTAAGAATCGCTAAGCGTTCGAAATAATAAGGAAAACAAAAAAGCGTGAACGGCAGGATTCGAACCTGCGCGGGCAAAGCCCACATGATTTCTAGTCATGCCCGATAACCACTCCGGCACGTCCACTTTTTGATTTATTATCACTACAATACTTAAATATTCGACTTTTAAAAATTTTGGTAGGCCCCGCAAGTTGCAACGCCCAAACAATGGATACGGTGGACAAGGATACTAGGATAGTACCAAAATGCTAACATTGCTAACTAAAAGTAGCACAAGCTCCTAACAAAATCTTATAACCAGTTATGTTTTACATAACAGAAAACACAATTGAAGCACTTGTAAAAAGGAGCATATGCAAATTATCACCGTATTATATCAAACAAAATTGATGATAACTGAATCTATCAATTTGCTGAATCATGCTCTTCACAAAAATTAAATTATAAGATTGTTATTTGAACGTAATACATATATATTCTCATAAGCAAACATCCCCTTATTTCTCTGTTTCTTTTGTTTCATCTCAAGAAACCCAATAAAGAACGAGTGAATACCTCACCCTATGAGAAAACATAGATCCCAAAGAAAAAAAGACTTGAAAGACCGAAAATAAACACAAACTTAAGAAGAAACAAAACCGATATACGTTATCGAATCGAACAAAAGGTAGTGACCCTTTTGATTCTTCGATGGTCAAAATCATCCAGAGAGACTGAATTGTTTCTTTAGGCAGCGACGACTTTGTCCTTACCAGCATGATCTCCTCCTTCGAGCTGGCTCAAATTCCCTTTCTCCTTGATCAGCTGAATGTGATGATGCTTGCAATAAAGCTTACCCTCATGAGCTATGTAATTCGAAGGACTTATCGTGCAGCCTCCATGTGTACACTTGAAGCAGCTCTTGTGGTACAATGTCCCATTCACCGACACCTTCACATAATAAGCAGTCACAAGTTATGGAACAATGTAGCAATATCAAAGATTCTAATGTACTTGACAATAAACTAGAATGTTTCAGCTATGGTTTAGGCTAAGAACGGATCAGATTTATTAAGGAAACAACCTAAGAATCTAACTTGAAACAATTTGATTCTGATTTGGGAAGATTTAAGATTGGATACCTTCTCAATTGGATACACGGTTCTGTCACAGCCAACGCATTTTTCTCGTGTTCCACCAAACATATTCGACACTTTGGTCCCAGCAGGTCTCTGTTAAAGATCTCTCAGATCAAATGTTAAAGTTCAAGAACACATACATAAAGGTTTCTAATTTAGTTTGTTTCTGTCTGAAAATTACCTCTCCCTCCAAGGGCCTGTCAGGTTTCCCGATCTTTGGTGTCCCTATATAACACGAATCGAAAGAAAAAAAAAAATCAAACTTTAAAGATTCATATCTCTAAATTTAAAACCTCCCAAAATTTTGACAATTTGGTTTGTTTGTTTATTACCTTCGAAGCTTTTCTCAAGACTTCCAGTTCTCTTGAAATTCTGATCGAAATGTGGTCTGCAATACAAAACTCCTTCAAAGGAGTTGTAATTGCTAAGCTGTAAACAATCAAATATTTATAATCAATCAGATTCATCTTCACACTCTTCCACAAATTCAAAGATTTCTACTTAATTGATTGGTCTTCTTCAACTATATCTACTAGATCTACCTCTTGGTCTATCAGAAATCATTATAAGATGTAAGAAGAACAAGAACCCAGAATCAAAGACCAAACCTTGAGCGTTCCTTTGCAATGGTGACATCGGAAACAGGCTTTGTGGTAGACCCGGTTATCGGCGGTTAACTTATCGACGAGATAAACGGTTTTGTCACAGGCCATGCATTTCTGGGTTGTTCCTGCGAAGGCCATTTTTGCAGTTCTGTTTCTTCTGTGTTCTTGTAAGAGATCAGACTACTCAAGAAAAAGAAGCTCAATCTTCTCGTGAGAGAGATAAGAGGAATAAGATGAAGAAGATGAAAGAGATTGTCAATAATTGTTGCTTGGTTTTTAATATGGGGACCAGATATGTTGAAGATGAACATGACTCTCTCCTTTTTATTTTTAAAAGTAAAATTCTTTAGGGAAAAAGAGTTGGAAATTTTGAAATTTCTTATTAATGTGACAAAACTATTCAAAATTAGCTGTGGGAGATATTTTTTGCGTTCAAATAACAGCAATAAAGAATTACATAAAACTTATTTTAACAATCTATATGCAAATATATTAGCTTTACAAAGTTGAAATATTTTCTAATTGAAATTCGAATATTGTTTTTTCGGTTTTTTCCTGACAACTCTAGCATTGATTTTTGTCATTGTCTAATCCTTATTTTTTTCAACATTTGGTCTGACTGGTGAAAAAAAAAAACTTTCCGTTTCCATCACCCTCTTTTCATTTTTCTCCACTGCATTTATATTTATAACTCTTAAAAAACACCAGTCAGACTCTTAGAAATTAATCCTTTTTTGTTTCAACTTCTTAGTGGCTGTAAAATTAATTTTGTCTCGTGGGTTGAGCTAAAATAAAAAGGGAAACACAACTGGAAAAAATCTTTGTCTGGTTTGTAGATGATGATAAAAAGCTGTATTAGTTATGGTGAATTAGCTGGAAATCTCTAAGTATACTTTTAAATATAAATGTTGTGTGTGTATGTATCAAAATATCTGAAACATGCTTTACCATAAAGGCTTTTGGTGAGCTGTATTATTGACATAATTGGTTGAAGAGAATGAGTGATCATAATGATACCTAACATCTTTATTTAATCAAATACCTAACGTTATTTTATTAGTTACTACTAAATAGGCTCCAACCAATTCATGGAGTACATGGGCTTATTATACAGTTTCCATGATTTTTGCCACCGGTTAGATCTATGGGCTTTGTCCTTTCGTCTGAATGGGGGCCTGCTCTCTTAGACTATATCTGACTAGATGAAAACGTTTTAATATTATTTTTTTGATAAGAACTTTTAAACATTTTATTCTAATTTCTTCTCCCATTTTCCTCTAGATGCTAATTTCTAAGAGTCTGACTGGTGTTTTTTAAGAGTTATAAATATAAATGCAGTGGGGAAAAATGAAAAGAGGGTGATGGAAACGGAAAGTTTTTTTTTTTTTTTTGATAAAAAGGAAACGGAAAGTTGAAGTAAAAAAATTGTATAGTGATCCTCGGTGTTAAAAGTTGAGTTGTTTAAAAACCAAGAAACATAAATGAGATAAACAAATTCAATCAAAGTTTACAAAATAATTTCTTAAAATATAAAATAAAATGGTGGAAGTAAAAAAACTAAAATAAGATAGTGATGCAATATCCTAGTTGAAAGAAAATAGTTTTGTATATTTATTACACACGTCCCTTTTTACATATATTTAACTTTGAGATACTTTTCTCCTTTTCTAGTTTATAAATTAAAGTAGGACACGTATGACAAAACGATGATGCTTTTGCTTAATCAGATTGGGCTCAATAAAGCCCAAATTATAAGAGAGCAGCTCGTAGAGAGATCACACCACTTTCCTCCAGAAGGAACAAGCAAGTAGAGGGTCAACTGTCCGAGCGTTGACCAAATCTCTTCTGAATCTCAGCTTTCTCGTTCCGACCAAATCTTAAACTCACTCTCACCTGTGATCGTCTCTGTTCACTGACTTTTTTTTTATTTCCGGTTCAAATTCGTTCCCGCTTTCACCGGTAAGCTTTTTATACATTCCGATCGTTCAAGTTCCTTCACAAAATCGATAAATGATTCATTTTATTTTATTCTGTTTCTGGGTTTGTGAAGAAGATAGGTGAAGGTGAATATGTAGACACTACAGTATTCCTTTTTTTCTTTTTCTTGTTTTTCATTTCCACAATTATATATATGCACAGATGAGGTCTGACTTTAGACCCTAAAGATCAAGAGTAATCAAACTAAAAGTTTGATCTTTTCCTTTTCACTAGTAACAGACCAATCTTTTTATATAAGATATCTACAAAGAACTATATAAATTTCAGTTGATTTTGTGTTCTTGAGATATTATTGAATGTTCATGTGATCAGCTTTAATATGTTTGACAACTTTTTAAGTGATTGAAAAGTGAGTTATTAAGAGGTTTTGACGATGTGTGAAAAGTTTTTTTTTTTTTTGTGTGTATCAGTTTGATTTTTTTTATTGTGAATTGTGATGAAGAAGGAGAAGAAAGAATGGCGACTCCGGTTGATCCACCAAACGGGATTAGGAATGAAGGGAAACATTACTACTCAATGTGGCAAAATCTGTTTGAGATCGACACCAAATACATGCCAATCAAACCAATTGGCCGTGGAGCGTACGGTGTAGTCTGCTCCTCTGTTAACACCGATACCAATGAGAAAGTCGCTATCAAGAAGATTCACAATGTGTATGAGAATAGGATTGATGCGTTGAGGACTCTTCGGGAGCTCAAGCTTCTACGCCATCTTCGACATGAGAATGTGATTGCTTTGAAAGATGTCATGATGCCAATTCATAAGAGGAGCTTCAAGGATGTTTATCTTGTGTATGAGCTAATGGACACAGATCTCCACCAGATTATCAAGTCTTCTCAAGTTCTAAGTAACGATCACTGCCAATACTTCTTGTTCCAGGTATGTGATTGATCCTGCTCACCTATTGTTGGTTCTAGCTTTGTGTAGATTTTGCTTTCTGCTTAAGTTTTGCTTTGCTTTGTTCTTTTGCGTAGCTGCTTCGAGGGCTCAAGTATATTCACTCAGCCAACATCCTGCACCGAGATTTGAAACCGGGTAACCTCCTTGTCAATGCAAACTGCGATTTGAAAATATGCGATTTTGGGCTTGCGCGGACGAGTAACACCAAGGGTCAGTTTATGACTGAATATGTTGTGACTCGTTGGTACCGAGCCCCCGAGCTTCTCCTCTGCTGTGACAACTACGGAACATCCATCGATGTTTGGTCCGTTGGTTGCATTTTCGCCGAGCTTCTTGGTAGGAAACCGATATTCCAAGGAACGGAATGTCTTAACCAGCTTAAACTCATTGTCAACATTCTTGGAAGCCAAAGAGAAGAAGATCTTGAGTTCATAGATAACCCAAAAGCCAAGCGATACATCAGATCGCTCCCGTACTCACCCGGCATGTCGTTATCCAGGCTTTACCCAGGCGCTCATGTTTTGGCCATCGATCTTCTTCAGAAAATGCTTGTTTTTGACCCATCAGAGAGGATTAGTGTCACTGAAGCACTTCAACATCCTTACATGGCGCCTCTATATGACCCGAATGCAAACCCTCCAGCTCAAGTTCCTATTGATCTCGATGTAGATGAGGATTTGGGAGAGGAGATGATAAGAGAAATGATGTGGAATGAGATGCTTCATTACCATCCACAAGCTTCAACCTTAAACACTGAGCTCTGAGCTCAAGTCTTTCACCGGTAATTTACAGAGATCTTCTTCTACTTATGTCTGATTCTCATCATATTGTCTATAGAGTTTTGAAGAATAAGAAGAAGAATAGCATGTAGTTTAAGCGAGTAGTGATGCCATGGAAGCTGTGTTTTTTTTTTCTATTACAAGCTTTAAGTGTGTCTGTAACATATGTACATAGAGAGCTCTGTTTCTCTCTGCTTGCTTGTTTGTTTGTTTCAGAACTTTGAACCCTTTGGTGCAATCCAAGGCTCTTGATAAATCAAAATATCCATATAGTAGTAGTCTCTTATAATTATGTATTCAATTAACAATATCAACAACTAAGCATTTTGTAGATGAATTTTTAATGATCACACCATGATCACAGGCCTTCATATTTATATGCTCGGACGGTGTGCCTTCGAGATAGGAATCAGCCTTTGCACCGAACCTAACTGACCAAATCGGAACCAGACAAATTTCTTCATATCATATCCTAATTAATTCCTTTAAAACCATTCTGGTGCATAGTATTGTTGCCGTCCTCATTCATATATCACATGATGTGCTTTATTTTGTCAACACATGATTTGTTGCTTCTATTTGGTTAAAGTCTTAAAAGCTTTTATCTTCTAATCGTTTTTTTTTCTTTTTCATTTTAGATTGTCATTTTTTTCTAATCCATTACGGCGAAGAAAAGTTCGTCAGCGGTGAGATAAATGTCATTAAAATCCAAATCTTGTAAAACTAATTTTTTTTTAACAAGATGCTTATGAATGAATCACTTGTCTTTTTTTTTTTTTAAAGCCAAAAGAATTAACAATTAGTCAATTACTAATCATAAACCAAAAAAAACGACTACACAATCATGGGAAAAAAATTCCAACTTCTCCCGCAAGAAAGTCAATCAGTAAGATCAGCAAAAATACATCTGCGATGACGTCTCTTTTGGTAGAAACTTATCTTCTATTCGTCCCAAGGAAAAAACAAAGTGTCTAAAATACGTGATCTGATCAATTTATCACATTTAATGAGATATGGTCAAATCATCAATCCATTTGTTTATCAGAAAATTTACATTAAATTTAAGACAAGTCTCATTATGATAACAATAAAGGCGTCTCTCTTGTCCAAATACTAAATCCTGCCTAACAGCTCCTCCATAACCAATTTCCTTCAAGCTCTCCAATTCTCGCAACCCCTCCACACACAAATAACTAGTAATAAAAACAGAGGATCTCGTTGATTGGACTGAATCAAATAGAGAGAAAATGGTGAGTCCCTTTTCGTCACCGAGGAGATCTAGGAAAGGAAGTAAAGAAATTAAGAATCCTTATTCAAATGAAGGTCTTGAAAAGTTCTCTGCACTTCTCTCTGAGCTCGATGAGAAAAGACAGAGCATTTATGCAAAGAAGCTAGACTCTGATGGACGGCCTCTTGTTCGGTTTGTGTTCACAAGCTCCGGAGAGTGCGTCCCTGTCATGATCAAGACAAAGAATACAGCGAAGAAGAAGGATGCTCAGGATGATATCAAGGTTAAAACCGAATCAAAAGCAGAGCAAGAAAAACAAATAAAGAAAACAGAATCAGAAACAGAGCAGAAACAGAGCTGTGTACTGAACGAGAATCTGAAGAAGATTTCGAGACCGAAGCATTTCTTGCCCGTGACAATGATCTTAGTTCTAATCTTCTTGGTGTTTTTCGGACGGACTGTCTCGATTATGTGTACTTGTATCGTTTGGTACTTGGTTCCAATGATTAAGGAACAGAGTAGAAACAGAGGATCAACATACGTGACAAAGATGAAAAAGAAGAAATCAGATATCGAAAACAGTGTCCTGTTTAACCAGAGGACGGCTCGTGACTAAACTGTCATTGAGGAGAAGTTTCCGCATCTGGCTGCTCCTCCTAAAACCCGGTGACCAAAATTGAAACTTTTTTATTGTCAAAGTTCGTTTATGTTTCATCTGACATTCCTTGATTTTATTTGTTTGCCACTTCTTCTTTGTGTTTGTTCATAGTTGTTAATTTGAAACAGAAAGATCGTAACTTATTCTTTTTTTTCCCTCTATTCTAAATTCTAATGATAGTGAAATGTAACTATTCAAACGGAAGATTTTATTGGTCGTGGTCCATTGTTTGTTGATTCAATTGTGTACAACTTTCGTCGAATTGATAATCTAAATGGGAATTTTGGGCTTTGGATTTCTTGTTTTTTTGGACAACCTGTATTTCTTTGTTTATTATATACTCACGTTAGGTTTTCTGTAAGGAATTGGTACGATACGAGTGAATAGTATAATATTTTTGATCGAGAATAGAAAACTAGTCTAAGATTTTGGAAATTGATTATCCACTTCAGGTCGATCATTCGGTTTAGCATCGAGTTTGGTACTAGTGTGGCTAGGCCAGGTCGAGAGAAACTTACCAGAGTCTCGGACCAACCTCAACTTCAGTTATATATACTGCGTGCCGCAAGAAAAAGAAAAAAAATCGTTTTGGGCTTCATTTTGTTTCCATATTTTTTTTTTTGCTATGCTGCTCTACGGCCTTTATGAGTCCATGGCCAAAAAACATTATATTAAATTTATGAAATGACATAATTAGTTTATTTCGACTTTCGAGGGTGTTTACAAACGTGTAAAGGTAAAATCACATAGTCATCCTTAAGCGGTTATTCTTTCAGTACAAGTGTTACTGGTTGATAACTTATTAGTATTTAGTAAAACATAAACTAGAACAAAATGACATTTTTTTGAATACAAATTCTGTAATGTTATTTTTTCTTCTAAATTATACGTTTTTTAATTCAACATAGTGTATATGTAATTCTACCGCAAGTTCATGCATTAAAAAAGGAAAGAAATTATGAAGTTTCCTAAGCTAATACGCAGAATATGATATGAAAATGGTTAATCCAATTCGATTTTCAGGTCTGTATAAAACCCTACTTTGGACGGTAAGCCGTAAGTCAAAGCAGCCAATATTTTGTTGTCTTTAGTTACTTACGTCCTTGCAATCGGATCCGTTTTCTACAAACCGGTTCCGAATCAATTCTCAAAACCAATGATATCCCAAAAAGGTTCACCAAAATGTTAATTTCTCTACCGAATGGTCTAGAGTCCCTCTGTTGTCGTTTTTCTATGTTTGTGTTGACACGTGTTGAATTGGACTTGTTGAGTAAAAAGGTCGTAAACGTTTGGGCTTCCTGAAGTCGTCGGGCCCATTACTCTGATTTATTTAATTCCCTACTTAAATGACCACCGACTTAAGGGTTTCTGTGGATTCTTCAGTTTAAATTTTGTAACAAATGTCTTCGAAAAAGAAAACTGTGGCGGAGTGCTCCACTAGAGCGTCTTGCGAGATTGAGAAAGCGGTGGAGAACCTAACAATGTCTTCGAAAAAGATTGTGCTGAACAGCTCCGATGGCGAGTCTTTTGAGATTGACGAAGCGGTGGCGCGTGAGTTTCAGATCATAGCGCACATGATCGAAGATGACTGCGCCGGTAAAGCGATTCCGGTAGAAAACGTCACTGGAGAGATCTTGGCCTTGGTTATACAGTACGGTAAGAAGCACGTGGAAGCTGGTGTGATTGACGAAGAAGACGAAAAGGCGAAGAAGGAACTGGATGCGTGGGACTCTGAGTTCATGAAGAATCTAGATCTGGGAACGATCTTCCACCTGATTCTCGCTGCTAACTATCTCAACTTTGAAGGCCTTCTCGATCTCTCTAGCCAGACGGTTGCAGATTTCATCAAAGACAAAGAACCAGAGGAAGTTCGAAAAATCTTCAACATCGTAAACGATTTCACACCCGCTGAAGAAGAGGACATTCGCAAGGAGAACGCTTGGTGTTTCAATGACCCAAGCCCACCCCTTTAGATTTCGTGAATGATTTCTCTTTCTGATGTGTTTTTTTCCACTCTGTGATTTGACTAGGTCTCTTACTAATCACTGTTCTTGCTCTATTATGTTTGATAAATTATGTTAGAATCGTCCACCAAGATCGGAGGTTTGAGTCAAGAAAGAAGTGAAAATAATTCATAAACTTTGTTCTCTTCCTGGATCTAATCGTCTTGATTCGAGTCTTCGATTATGTTCAAAACCCTAATCTGATCAACCTTTGTCTTTACTCTGCAGTTACGTCTTACGAAAACGAAGAATATATTACTAGGGTCCCGAGCCAGTCTCAATAATTTCAAAATAGATTAGTTTAATCAAGTAAAAGTTATGTTAATCAATGAAAATATCAAAATGATGTTAATATCGATGATAGCTAAACACAATATATTTTGCTCATTACATCAGCTAAGCCTCTCTCAAGCCATATCTTATTTACTTGCACAGTTGCAGTTAAATTCTTGACTCCACTAAAACTTTCAGAGAAGGATATGGTAACTTCTTACGCAACTAATCCTACCACAAAATCCACCAGACATTGCCGTATCAAAAATTCCTCTGCACAGAAGAAATGTCTGGGAGAGCAAGTGAAGAGACAGGCTGCTCTCTGATGCGGGATAAGAGGATGGAGGTTTGCTCAGTTGCAATCTCTAGCCTCTCTTTTGATTTAGACGATTCCGAGACCAGAGTCGACACCAGATTCTGCAGAAACTGAACTCTTTCTCCATGATCATCAGCGTTACTTTTGAACGTCTTGCCAAACGACGTATTGATTCTTCGCCACCTGCGGGGAAGATACCTATCGGGGACTTGAAAGCAGTTTCCGGTTGAGAGAACACGGAGTGCGTGCCTACAGAGAAATCCAGAGAACTCAAACAGTTGGCAACTACAGCTTATGATGCCTTCTTGAGGAACCCAATAGACTTTTCTTCCTCCATCAAGTTTTGTGTGGTGCCTCACGAGATACCCGTCATCCATCTGGAACGATGCGTAGTGAGCTGCAAGCACAAGCTGTTCTTGGAGCTTGGAGAATGCGAAAGGAGTGAGGACCGAGGCTGCGTGAGATTCCATGGGGGCGCCAGTTTTTAGGCTGATGTTTTGGAGATTCTGTTGCATTGTTTGCTGTTCTGTGGCTTGGTCTTTGAAATCCACAGCAACAGCCACCTGCATATTCACAAGTAGCTCATTTAAGCAAAATAGCAGATTCAACACACATAAAATACCATTACATGAGATAAAATGCATAAACCCTATAAAATAAATGGTTTCACCAATACTGAAAATAGGGCCTAAGAGTTTGAAACAGCTCAATTTACTATCCATAGCTTTCTTCTTACTGTGAGTAACATATTCAGTTCCAATTCAGAAGTTAAAGACCAGTCAAGAATAAACACTGTCAGAATAAGAAGAAAACATACTTGTTCTACAAAGTGAGATAGCCTGGTTTGTGCACTCAAGAATCTCTGAATAAAGGCATTAATGGCTTTGGATCGGCCAGTCAAAGTCATTCCAGCTAAGAAATGGCTTCTCAAGTATGGTAAAGACCATAAGGAACGTGAGGCATACAAGTTATTTATGTGTCTGTTTGTGTGCAGTCCAAAAGAGTTCACCATGTCTCTCCAACCCAACTCAAACTCCTCAACAGATTCCAGATGGTAGAGGCGATAGAACTCAGCTTTCCAGTCGTTGTACCGCTCACCAAGACCAGCATTAAACCAGGATGGAAACTTCCCAACAACCATCCATATGCAGAGCGCATGCTTAGTGGTTGGCATCTCTCCAGCTATGGCTTCTTTGAGACACATATTATGGTCTGTTAATATCGTTTGAGGCGCCTTCCCATTCATGAACCCTATGAATGCCTTCCATATGAAAGATAAAAGAATGTCAGTATAGAAACAAAATTGATTTCCTTTTTGGATATATGAGTTTCTACAATTAAATCTAAGGAGAAGCTAATGTTTTACTCCCCCTACTCACAGACAATTGCCAAGAATTCAAAATAGAAATAAGTGGAAAAGGAACTTTGTTAGTTTAGTGTCATTTTGTTACCTGTAGTGCCCATGACCACGATCTCAAATTTTCATCCCGTAGAAGCACACAACCGAAGAAGCAAGGCACACCGTAGTTATTAACTCCAACCCATATTCCAAGTGGCATCTCAACTGCACTTAAGCGATGTGTTGTATCAAAAACTACAGCATCTCCAAAGATTTCATATGACTGAATGGAAGAAGCATATGACCAGGCAATATTTTCTAACTTATTATTTTCATCCAACGTAAACTCGAACTTAAAGTTAGGGTCTTTCTCTTTTATGCTTTGGCACATCCTCAGGAAATCAATGTTCTCATCCTCAGGATCGAGTTTCTTGAATGACTGAAGCAAGTTCCTGACATCCTTTTCAGTGAATGGTAAAAAGCCTGGCTCTACACACTTCTCAAGCTCCATGAGCCTCATCATCTGCTGAACTGATATTCCCGTCTTGGAAAACATCAAAATCCGGCTTTTATCTGCATCTGATATGGACCTGTATGCAGGAAGGAAACGAACTTGATTCGGTTCTAGGAGTTCGTGATTGTGGTGATTAGCAAACCCTGTAACACGCCATTCCATTGAACCTAACTCAGTAAATTTACTAATCCTTAAGTATGCTTGACATCCGCATCGAGAAGATCTTCTGTTTCTCTGTGGTTTTCCTTCACTTTGAGTTTTGATAGGTGTGTTACCAGCACGATGGCAAACAAAGTACCGCCTGGTAAGTCCTTTGCCAACTCCGTCTTTTCCTTCTGTCCTGTGACGACGTATTGAGAACCCGCAACGCTTTGCAAACGTACTGTAAAACTCATAAGCAGCATCATGTGTAAGAAATCTTTGTCCGATATATGGAATGGCATTGTTAGCTGCTTCTAAAGAGAGGGCGGTCCCGTCTGGCGATTCCTCAGTACTACTAGCATCGTCCAAAGACAGAGAACGATGATCTGAGTGATCATCATAGATGAGCAACATCTGTCCAGCATCATCCGACATTTTGCTCCTTACGTATACTCAGCACTCTGGGTCAGCAAGATTGCCTGACAAGCACATAACAACAGCACTGTTATCTTAATTATTATTACTTATGAGACTGTAACATTACCATCTTGAGTATGTAACAAGATCAAATCACAATGCCACTGCTACATCGACAACAAGCTTTAACTCATGAGCTCGAAGCTAGAAAGATTCAGAATTCAAAGTTACTTCTCACATAAAAAGATTGAAACTTTTGATGTAATTAGAGATTTTCAAGCTACTCAATTCGAATTTTCCGAACTAATCACATTTTGGATGCCGATCAATGGTCATCACCGGAAATCAAAGCCAATTGATAATTTCCGACGAAATTTGAATCTCGAAAATAGCTGTTTTCGAATCAGAAGAATATAAGTTTTCAATAAAACTCGAATGATCCGAATTCCAATTTCTCTCATCTTTTTAAGCAATTGACTTTTGATACAAATGCGACAAGAGAATAGACAGAAGTTGTAAAGATAGAGAGTGAGAGAGAGTACTGTTGATTTAAGCTAGAGTGACGAACTCGAAGGCGAAGCCCTAATTTGCGCAGGGAGCTGACAATAATCCTTTTGCTTCTCCTGCGCATCTTGTTATCTTACGCCTTCTCTACTCTTCTTTAGAATAGTGTTACACGTATTACCAAACAGACGTATTACCAAACAGACCCCTTAGCCAATACAACGTCGTTTAAATTGATTTTCATTTTCGACTTATTTAATTTTTATTTATTAATAAAAATTCCCATTTCTTCACATCCAAGGGTTTAAGCCACGAGCTTTGTCTACTTCCACCATTGTTTTTGTTCCGTCTTCGTCTACCTCTAAAACCCTAAACCATGTCACTCTGCCACCTCCTCCGCCGTCTCTGTATAACCACCACCACTACACGTAGCACTATTCCGATCTCGTTCCTCCACCAACGAATCCACAGCATCTCACTTTCCACGGAAAATGAAGATCCGGAGACGAACACTACTGAAAATCAAATTCCGGAGACGAACCCAAACCCTAATTCAATTCCAGCCAATGATACTCCCCAATTCCAGATTCCTCTGAATAATATCCCTCCAATTCCCTATCCCATTACCCCTCCACCGATCCCGCAGCGCACCATGGCCTTCTCTTCAGCCGAAGAAGCCGCAGCTGAACGCCGCCGCCGCAAACGCCGTCTCCGAATTGAACCTCCTCTTCACGCTCTCCGTCGAGATCCTTCAGCTCCTCCTCAAAAACGTGATCCCAACGCGCCACGGCTTCCGGATTCAACCTCCGCACTCGTTGGCCAAAGGCTTAACCTTCACAACAGAGTCCAGTCACTGATCAGAGCATCAGATCTCGACGCTGCGTCGCGGCTCGCTCGCCAGTCTGTGTTTTCCAATACTCGACCCACTGTGTTCACCTGCAACGCCATAATCGCCGCTATGTACCGAGCCAAGCGTTACAGTGAATCGATTTCTCTGTTTGAATATTTCTTTACGCAGGCTAAGATCGTCCCCAATGTAGTCTCCTACAATCAGATCATCAACGCACATTGTGACGAAGGACATGTGGAGAAAGCTCTTGAAGTGTACCGCCTCATATTGGCTAATGCTCCTTTTGCTCCATCCTCAGTTACTTATAGACATTTGACCAAAGGTTTGGTTCAAGCGGGAAGGATCGGAGATGCTGCGAGTTTATTAAGGGAGATGTTGAGTAAAGGTCAAGCTGCGGATTCGATGGTTTACAACAATCTGATTAGGGGATATTTGGATCTTGGCGATTTGGATAAAGCTAATGAGTTCTTTGATGAATTGAAGAGTAAGTGCACGGTTTATGATGGGATTGTGAATGCGACCTTTATGGAGTACTGGTTCGAGAAAGGGAATGATAAGGAAGCTATGGAGTCTTACAGGTCTTTGTTAGATAAGAAATTCAGAATGCATCCGCCTACTGGCAATGTACTTTTGGAAGTTTTTCTCAAGTATGATAAGAAGACTGAAGCTTGGGCTTTGTTCAATGAGATGTTGGATAATCACACTCCTCCCAACATCCTTTCTGTGAATTCGGAAACGATTAGTATAATGGTCAATGAGTGTATCAAGATGGGGCAGTTTGATGAAGCGATTCTTACATTCAAGAAGGTCGGAAGTAAACCCACCTCGAAACCGTTTGTGATGGATTATGTAGGTTACTGTAACATAGTAACAAGATTCTGTGAACAAGGGATGTTAACAGAGGCTGAAACGTTATTTGCTGAAGGTGTATCCAAATCCTTGCCTGCTGATGCTCCGAGTCATAGAGCAATGATCGATGCTTATCTCAAGGCAGAGAGAATCGACGATGCTCTCAAGATGTTGAACAGGATGGTGGATGTGAATCTAAGGGTGGTTGCTGATTTCGGTACCAGGGTCTTTGGTGAGCTGATTAAGAATGGTAAGCTCACTGAATCTGCTGAGGTTTTGACTAAGATGGGAGAGAGGGAACCAAAACCAGATTCTTCGATTTATGATGTTGTGGTTAGAGGTCTTTGTGATGGTGGTGCACTTGACAAAGCTAAGGACATAACTGGTGAGATGATTGGACATGGTGTTGGGGTTGCTCCTGTGCTGCGGGAATTCATTATTGAGATTTTTGAGAAAGCAGGGCGTCGCGAGGAGATTGAGAAAATCTTGAATTCGGTTTCCCGGCCGGTAAGAAACCCTGCGCAATCTGGTAACACTCCACCTAGTGTACCCGGTTTTTTAGGAACCAACACACTTGCAGCTCCTCAGCAGCCTAGAGACAGGGTCCCATGGATGAGCCAAGGGCCGGGGCTTCCTAATTCAGGTCAGGTCAATGGAAGTGCAGGTCAAACAGTAAGAGGAACTTACAAGGCTAATAATGGCCAGAATCCGTCTTGGTCCAACACTTTGGTTAACCAGCAGCAGCAATCGTGGTCTAATCAGACCGCAGGGCAACAGCCACCATCATGGTCGAGTCAGGCACAGGGATATCAACAGCAGCAATCTTGGTCTCAGCAACCGGGGTGGTCAAGTCCTTCAGGTCATCAGCAACCATGGGCTAATCAGACACCTGGCCAGCAGCAACAGTGGGTTAACCAGACACCTGTCCAGCAGCAACAGTGGTCTAACCAGACACCTGGCCAGCAGCAACAGTGGTCTAACCAGACACCTGGCCAGCAGCAACAGTGGTCTAACCAGACTCCTAGTCAGCAGCAACCATGGGCTAATCAGACAACCGGCCAGCAGCAACCATGGGCTAATCAGATAAGTGGCCAGCAGCAGCGGTGGGCTAATCAGACAACTGGCCAGCAGTCAGCGTGGACAGGGCAGCAGCAACAGTGGTCTAATCAGACAACTAGCCATCGGCAGTCACAGTGGTCCAATCCCGCGCCAGGGCAGGTAGCAAATCAGAAACCATGGTCAAATTCTGTGGACAGTCATCTTCCTCAACAACAGGAGCCAGGGTCCACCAATGAGTTGCAAGACACAGAAGAAAAGAAGGTACTGGAGTTGAGGAACTAGTTCAACAGACTCGCTATTTCTTCTGCACCATAATTCTCCTCGTAGTCAATTTTCCGTTGCTTTGTGGTTCGCAATTTTTGCAAACTCTAGTATTTATTTATTTAAGGATCAAAATCATAATCTAATACGTCTTTGTGATCCGTGACCTTTTTCCTTGTTTACTTGTATGTATTGTTCTCTTGACGTCTCTATAGCTTCCAAATAGTAATGGAGTTCAAAATCAGTAATTCGATCAAAACTTTAATTTCATTTCTTCCAAAAATAGATGTTCGTAATCTATAACTAGATTAGCTCTGCAGGCCGGCAGAAGTAAAACTCTTAAATACAAAAGCTCGACCTTTACACTTATCTCCAGAAAAGCCCCAAATAAAGAAAGAGATCATAACCAAAGGAAGCTAATAACAAAAAAGAAAGAAAGAAAACGAGTCCTATGTATATATATATATATATATCTCGTAGAAGAATCTCATCTCATCCCTATAAAAGCAGAAAAAAGAAGAGAAAGAAATAAGTTATTTTCTCAAAAACCCAAGACAGTAGAGCTCAAGTTCATAAGAGGAGCTAAGGCACTAGGAGAGAACTTCCGAGCAAAAAGGAAGCATAATGAAGTTGGCTCCTCATTGTAAAGACAATCCGTCTCGTTTTTCCTTATTGATTGTAGAAACCCTTCTGTGATATTAGCTGCAGCATATGTAGCTGGATGCGGACCGCCTATGGACCAGTCGACCCATGTCACACTTCTATTCGCATTCATTGAACCGTGAAACATGTTCAATAGTGTCGGGATGTAATGCTCATCCGGGTAACAAGCTGGTCTGCAGAATTGTTTGAACAATGAGTAGTATTTTGAGTCTGAGATGATGTAGATAGCGATTTTACGGTTTACTTCAAACCACTGAGACCCTTTACGCCAATGATGGAGTTTGATATCCGGGAGCATCTTGCGGCTGTAACGACCACGACCATAACGTGTTGGCTCGTCATAAGAGTCCACAAAACTGTAAGCAGAGTTTTTCAGATAAGTGTAGACAGTTGAGAAGTTGTAGACTGGGACACAGCTCTCTGAGAGAAGAATAAAACGCTCATTTGAGAAGTCGAGCAATGCGTTGGCTAGAAGACGCTTCTCTGCGTCTGTCAATAGTGGGGATCCCCATTCCACTTTCTGAGAAATCAAAGTACAGCAAAACATCAGAAACCAAACAATCTTATTTTTTCACAACACTATTTTGAACAAAAAAATTGGTTCTCAAACCTAAGGAGAGAAAATGAAAGAGATTACTACAACAAAAGAGGTTAAAGTCAACAAGAGAAGCTCATATAATGTTTAATTGAACTAGTATGTTTCGGTATCCTGGTTCATAATTAAGCAGTTCCACTCTCACCCCTATATATCAAGACCAAGCTGCTCCCAATCTTTATTCTAAAACCAGCTAAGTTCCACATCATAACATAACATCAAATTTACACATGAACTTTAAAAGGGCTGTGTAACCACACCTGACACTACATAACATACAGAAGGCCAGCACAAACTTAGAGCAAGAGTATCATAGCTTCATCTATACACAACCTTGAAATAAATGTAGCTCACAATGAAAGAACAAATGAAAAGTTTAAATACTAAGCACCTATCAACGATCTCAAATAGTCTCCAAAATATGAAATCACACGCCAATCTAACTTGAATTCCCTCATGCCGCCAATAAGATCTTCATGTGGTTCTCTAAAGATCTAGATCTCCATGATCCAATAATGACTATATTTCTAACTCCGAATGTGCTAGTTATGTCAAGTAAATGAGCAAAATAGAATATCCATGAGAAACTAGTCGATAGTATTTGTCAATATGTACAAGTTCCAGCTCAAATCTTGGATTAGCGTTTCTAAATAATTTCCAGGCATAAAGCACATAACTTTTAACTAGATAGTTCCCAAGTTTCCAACTCCTAGTAGAAGACTCTGTACTACAAATCTCATCTACTTAACCAATACTATGTTCTTGTATTTTAAGGTAAATCACAGGTGAAACTATGTATTTGTTCCCATCCACAGAAGCAAAGACACAACATTGCATCAACACATACCTGGCTTGGGATCTGACGGTCGTAAAACGGAGAATCACGAGAGACATTCATGTCGTATCCAGGAGGCGTATGAACATAAACAGACAAGTACTTGTCGTTGCCTTTAAAGAACTTCTCCCATAACGGAAGCATAGGCAAAGGCCCTCTCGTCAGAAACATGAACGCTATCTTCGGAACCCTATCGTACGGATACTCCTCCTTCACCGGAACCATCGAAGCTCTCCAGAACAGCTCATCATCACTCATTCTATGGCTCAGATTCTCTGGTCGAACAAACCCATCGATGCTCCAACAATCTCGATCCTTTGGTTTCTCCGCCTTAACTCCTCTTCCGTCGTCGTCGTTCTCGTCGTCACCTGTGCAATCTCGGTGGATGATAGTGCAATTGGAGTAATCAGGAGTCGTAAACGGAATCGTTTGAAGATTGGTGGTTGATGAGAACATCCTCGGTAAAGAATTGAAGTAGCGATCGATGTGGGAGCTTGCGGCGAGGCCGATGATGATTCCGGCCATGAATATAAGCAGAAACGACAGCGTTTGAGCCAGTTTTAGTAACCCTATGTGTTTTTCTCCTTCCTCTTTCTCACCCACTCTTCCTCCTCTCGCCATTGTTTTACCAAAAACTAAATCTTCTTCACCCAACAACACAGTGATCTCTCTCTCGGGCAAATTCGACTGTTCCCCAAAAATAAAGTTTCAGGGAAACATCACATGCTTCAGAGATAATCGGACTGTTTCACGCAAAAATCCATTCCATTCAATTTTACCGAGAAATTTTCGTAATTTGTAACAAAGGATCAAATCCAGGGATCAAGCAATTTTAGGAAAGAAGAAAAACGAGAAAGGTAACAAGTGCACGAAAGAGAACGGAATTGGATCTCTGGAAATCTTGGTAGGAATTTTCGAGGAAAATAAGAAAGTGAGAAACGATGACTGAAACAGATCAGAAATTGAATTGGCAGCAGAGAGGAAGAAGAAACATCAACAAATCTGGTCTTTTGTTTCTAGTTGAAATCATATGTGGTTGATTTTGATTTTATATATATAAACAAACAAAATTAATTGGATTTTGTTTCGTAATTTAATTAGATTAATTGGGTTTTAAGCTCCACGTCGAAAACATAACGAGTTCAAACTCCGCAGATCTTGCCAGGTGGGAAGAGACTATAGGTTCTACGGTATTGGGCCAGGGGCCCACTTCCGACTGTGATGTGGTTTAGTGCTCGTCAACTCTTTGGTCCGACATATCAATAAAAAAAATAACAATTTCTTGATATATCTAGTAGTCAAACTTATAGATTATCTAATTTTAAGAGATTCCTTACTATTTTATTTTAGAACTTTATTTTAATAATAACATTTAACATTGCAATACATTTCTACATGTAATTTACTCAGCCAATCATATAGGGGTAGAAATATGCGTTTTAATAGATACAAGTATACAAATTTTAACGTTAAACCCATAGATTTACCTCTCTTTTTTTTAATTAGCAATCGAATTGGCATTTGACACTAGTAGTATTGCTTCTCTCATGGCTCACTTATCACTAATCACGATATTTTGAGGTGATGATTTTAATTCACGATAAATGTATTAAAAAAAAAATCAAATGGTGTTCTCTCAGAATAGTTTATCAATAATGAAAGTTTAATTTAACCTACTAATAATTACTCTAAATTTAAATAAAATTAGCTAATCAAAAGCTTTCATATTAATATTAACAAAATTAAAGAAGTTTTCATATTGAAACCTTCACATTGATTTAAGTAATCTGGGATTCTAACGTTATCCATTATAATTTGAATGGATATAACAAATGATAAATTGGTAATACTTCTATGGACTATGAAGTAGTAAAATTTAGT